>PNEQ01084601.1:0-31070 GCA_003012365.1 Medauroidea extradentata
ATATATATATATATATATATATATATATATATATATATATATATATATATATATATATATATATATATCAACACTCTATCCTCTCCATCCAAAGTAAAACAACACAAACAATACACTACTGCTGAAAAATAACATTAACATTCTCTCTGGAACTTCTCACACCATAATACCAACACTACACACAAAATATCTTTACATGCACATTGAATTTACGTAGAGCTAATTTACTTATTCAGTTTGTTAATTACTTAGGTTAGTTTATACTAAAATGATTTTCTGTAGGCTCACTAACGTCCAAACGTTATCCTACAATAACTTATAAATCTAAAATAAGAGACTAATTAGAAAAACAGAAGTTGTTTTGTAGAATCCTAATATGATTTGCAATACGTAGTACAGACTGTATTATAAATGTTATGAGAACTATTTAAGTGACTA
Source organism: Medauroidea extradentata (assembly GCA_003012365.1). Classification (NCBI taxonomy): domain Eukaryota; kingdom Metazoa; phylum Arthropoda; class Insecta; order Phasmatodea; family Phasmatidae; genus Medauroidea; species Medauroidea extradentata. The sequence continues at coordinate 439 of PNEQ01084601.1, forward strand.
CGGAGGAATGTTTTAATTTAGAAATAAATATTCAATGATCATATTTGACGAAAATTAAATGTTTCCTTCTCAGAACAAGCTTCGCCAGCATACCAAGAGGTTAAATTTTACAGTAATAGTGTATAAATGAAGCTTGAGGACAAGTTAATTATAAAAAATCCAGCCCAAAAATAAGTGCCTCACAGAATTAACGTATTGGTTCTGACATAACAGAATTAGTATTCCTTCTCCAATATTTGTATTTACAAGTATTTTACAAAATATTTGAATTTTTATCCTGTTGCTGTTGTTTTACAAAGTGGTAAGAAAATTGCCCAAACAAAGTAACTTAAATAATGACGACAAATATGTAGGCCTACTTCTAAAATACTAATTTTGGTATAACCACATCAAATGTATTAGTAACTAAGGGCAACTAATTTGAAATATGACGGCTTTCATTTTAAATATAATTTACAATGTAATAGTAATATAATTTCATTTGTCCAACTACAACATTCATTAAAATTAATATTAAATGTAAATTGTTTCAATAATTAATTAGATGTGATAAGTTACTCTAAATTGTTATTGATATTGGCTTTGAAAGTGACTGAGTGAGTGTGAGTGTGTATAGGATTTAACCAAATGTATTCTAACCTAACCATAATTGTATTGCAATAATGCTAATTATTTTCTACATTTACAAGCATTAGTTAGAGCCACGAATTTTTCGCGAAAATAATTTCCCCCCAGTTTGTTTCAGTGCATTACGTTCACATCTGCAGCTATGCTTCATGGTTATTGGCAGCGTGTCTTTGTGAAGTGACGTCTCTCATCTGACTTTGCCAATCCCAATACAGTTACTGCAACACCACACGTCTGCGATTTGCAGGTAGAACCCCAAGACACGTGATAGTTCAAACATCCAATCACTGACAGTGAAGCAGAACTGCAGGTGTGCACGTAAGACACTGAAACAAACTGCGAAAAGTTCATGGCCCTAGATGTAGCATAGCAAATGTCCTATATTGTGTGTAGGTTGAAAACTTCCAGTACCTACTACATAGGAATATTTTAACAGTGTACTCACTTGTGTGTATTTAACATTTTTAGAGAGGATGGTTTATTGCGGGAAAACTTGAATTTTGGCTGGGTTTCAACGTACGTTAAGGGGGACTGATCCCTGTCGGATCGGTTTTACGGTTTTTCTTATAAATCAGGGAATAGACACATTGTTTTACTTTTTTCACGCTGACAAGGCGTAGTTTATTGTTTCATTCACTTTTTGGAATCCATATGGCACTGTTTCTGTCAATTTTACAGCCTCTGTAGTCGCTCCCGTAAATAAAGAAATTTTCCCTTTTCAGCTGTTTCCCGTTGCAAAATAATGAATATATTATGGTTCCAGCAATTACAGAAAAACGATTGGTTTGAATTTATGCCTTGTCGTGACAAAAATTTTGATACATCGACTGGAACAGAAGTTATCGAGAAGAAACAGATACATCCAAGGTGGTAGGGATCAATACCCCTTAAGCTTATAAAAATATGACTGGCTTTATCTTGTACGTAGAGCTGTTACCCTATTTGACTTAGCCAATAAGAATTCCGCTATTGTAATATTTTATGCCTATTGTTGGTCTGCAGACAGCTACGTTGTCAGACGTATTACACCAAACCATACATGTCACAAGAAACCACAATGTATTCAAGGGTATGTTCACACAAAATTTTTTTCGTGATATACCATCATCTCTATACATATTCAATTATTTAACTTCTGGAAGTTTGTAGGACGTCATTTATATGAATATTCATTTAATTCCAGAAAAAAATGTGTACCAGAAGTCATACATTGTAAACAATTATATAATAACCTGACAGGCCTATGATTTTGGTTCAGTACAAAGTGTTCTTAGGTATTTTTTTTATAAAACAACCGTAGTTTTACATAACTTATTTTACTGTTACAAATGTTTGTAAAATTACAAAGGAATTCCTTGTAAATTTTCCAAAAAGTCAGACTGTAGAGTTAACCAATTTGCAGACATATTCGCTTCTGTAAACTCTACTGTTCGACGCTCGACGGGACGAGCCTTCAAGTTGGGCGCGACCAGTCTAACGGGGCCGAAGGAAACGAATTGATAGAACGTCGCGAGCTAAAAGCTTTTTCTGATTGGAACTGTCAAACGCAGGAGCCAAGCCATCTTCGCGCGCGGGTGAAGCGTCGTCCAATAGGCTTCCTTCCACCGCGACAACAGCCGCCAACCGCACAATGGGCAATCCCCGGGGATCGATCCAGGACGCGTTTCCAGGACAGCGCTTGTCACACTTCGTCCTGAAGAGGAAACATGGGAGAGGGGAAGGCGAGGCATACCGTCCCGTGGAACTCGCAATGCTTAGTCCCGTCAACAGAAATTACGTCCAAGTAATTGAATTGGGAACGTTCATTTATCTTGCTTAAAAGACATTAACTGTGAGTGTCTTTACCATAACGGCAGCCTTGGTGTTTGTACCTACCTTCAAGGGTTTTTAAGTGCGTTCTACGAAATAGTGTTAGTTTTATAGACGATACGTGCGAGTACAGTTTCCTCTTACAAATCAATATTAGCTCTCATTGATTTTCTCTTAACGGCGTGTCAAAGCCAAAATTTGCATATTCTGCTGCCATGCAAATAGTGAAAACCACTTGACTTATCTAAGTGAAATAATTCACTGTGTAATAATATGCCTTTGGCTACGTAATAAAACATTTAAAACATATCCCATGAACAATTTTTATATTTTAAAAAATTTTGAATTTGCAATTTTTTTCTGTTTTTTTTTTTTGTGAATTTTTTTTTAATTTAAAAATATTACGTTGTGGGTTTTAAAATGTTTTAATGCATAGCTCATGGGATGTTAGTTCGCAGTGAATTAATTCAATTAAGTAGATACATTAGTTTTCGGTATTTGCATGGCAGCGTAACAAGCAAATTTTGAGTTTGACGCACCGTTATGAGAAAAATATGACAACTAAAATAGTTTCGTAAGAGGAATCTGCACTCACAAGAATTGTCTTATTTAGTAAAAAATATAACATTATGGTTTTATATCACTAGAGCGCCCTTAAAGGGTTTCCCTACCTACGCTTCAAATGCGTTGCAGCGAGTTATATAGTTTTTTTTTAACGAAACTATTTAACGTTTATTAAATTTGTATATCTACGAAAAGCACACACACATCAAACTATGTTGCTATAGTTTTGGAAATTCGGTTTGTTTATTAGAAACATTTCCAGGCCCCTCAAAATGGCCAAATAATGAATTTATCAGACTGCTGAATCTAGAAAAATAACAATCGGATTCGAAAAACACAACTACAGAAACAGGCGCTAGACTTTGAACTATGCTGCCCACATATACAATTACGTGGTAACTGCTTAAAGTGCTATAGGATAAAGGATACTAGTGACGCACTGCACGCCACCTGAGTGGCTTGCGCGGAGAGGCGATAATACATTACATACGTCGGTCAACTGCAACCTTACGGCTCCTGGCTCACACACACAAACGTAGTCTGTCTAAGGAGGTCCACTAAGGGTGTTCAGGTGGGAAATAATCGTGATTTTATGTTCGCATGAAATAATGTTTATTTTGTAGGCGTTAGTTGGGAGTACAGTTTCCTTTTACGAAAAATAAATAAATAAATTAGCTCAACTAGTTTTCCCATTATGGCACTTTAAAGTCAATATTTGCGTGTTTTTTAGTTCTTATAAGCCGCAAAAACCATTAAACAACAATAAATTTAAAAAATTCACACTGAAACTACATGCCACGACTACTGCATGACATGTTTTAAAATCCATTAAAAAATACATTTATTCTTTAAAAAATTCCGAAATTTCGAATTTTCGCCTTCCTCTCTTCGTGCATGAATTTATTTATTGCAAGTTGAAGTGTACTAAATTAGGTTATTGACGTTGGTGGTGGCAGATGGAGGATTGGGGAAGGGAATCGGCCATGGCATGCATTTAGGAAACATCGTAGCATTTTTCTGGCATTCTTTCAAAAAAACCCTGGTAAACTGAAATCAGGATGACCGGGTCTGGAAATCGAACCTAGGCCATCTCGAAGATAAGATGAAATATTTTTTTTACCTCATCTCCCATTTTATGGGTTCTAGCGTTCTGCCTCACTGTCATTAAAGTTTTACGTTTCTGTAATGATGATGAGTGATGTTCTGTCCGAAGGCAGGTTTATAACCAAGGAGATCGCCGGGTGATATAAACCACTACGTGCCCTGAGCCCAACTAGGAGAGGGGATACTGCTGTGGTTCGCCACCGTGTTATGCAGTATGTATATGAGGATACAACACTACACTCATTCCTGAACCCAGAGATACAACTATATATGTATGGACCTCCCGGCTGGGAGTCGAACCAAGTCCAAGTAGCTAGCAGCTCTCCACAACTAACCAATATAGATCAATACATATACGAAATTAAAATTCCACCAAATATTTCGTGTTTCAAAGATTGTGAGGTGATAAATTTATGTAAGTGAAAATGATTGAATAACTCGCAAATATTTAAAATATAAAAATAAATTCACAGGATACTAAATTTCAAATCGATTAGACAAGTAGAATTACTCACATTAACTAAAAATTAACTAGAAAAGAGATAATAACTTTTGAACAGCTGAACATATTTCCTTGACTCATAGCTAAAAACCATTCCGATTTACGTCAGCTTAAAAAAAAACTCATCAAAATCGGTCCATTCGTTTAGGAGCTACGATGCTACAGACAGACACACAGATACACACACATTCACGTCAAACTTATAATACCCCTCTTTTTGCGTCGGGGGATAAAAACATATGCTAAGTCTGATCTAAACAGAACGTTAAGGGATAAATTCAGACAAGGTAATATTTGAACATCGAGGCTTTTTAAATAAACGCAACTAAAATCACATACTTGGGAACAATAAGTTTACCAATATATTTAATTTTACATAAATTTGTTCTTAAAATAATGATTGCCTTCGGCGTTAAATGGGAGTTGCCTACGTACTTAGTTATCCACCTACCCCCTTCAGAAAACAACCCCACATATTTTTTTTAGAACGATTAGCCTGAGGGTGTTAAATTAAGCGATTATATTTTCTGGTTTGCATTTACTACCTTGAAGTATCCAAATCAGATATTAATTAGAGGTTTCAGTGCTAGCTTTGCAATATAAGTGAGATATTTTGGCATTGAATTCATAAAAGGACAAACAAAAAAATCTTAGGGATTCGCAGTCTAGTATCAAATAAATGTTTGTTATCCACGAATGAAAGGTTTATTCTTATTCCACAAAAGACATATCAAATATTTTTTTGCTGTCAATAACTCCCAAATGGGCTACTTGAGCCATTTAATTTCTATTACCCACGCGGGAAAAAAATATTTTGCAACAGCTACAAAATATTTTGTGAGTATTTACCCTACAAAATTTATTTTGCTGACACCACTAAAATATTGTTGTTACAAAAAATATATTGGGGTTTCTGCAAACAAATTTCGTATGGAAGACTGCAAAAAAAATTTTCAGTTCGTAATTTACACGTGACGCTGGCATTTATGCTATCCATGCTATATCAACTTTGAAACTAAGTCTTATTTGAAGGTGCAAAACGTTACTAACACAAATGTGAACTGCGCTTGACGTAAACTAATAATGTAAAAATAAAGTGCTTGTTTAAAGAAATTTTCTGCTGAATGTAATAACTTATCCTAGAATTTGTGGGAAATTCATGCAAATTATAGGCCACACTACGCTCGGTGAATTTAATAGATCGCGGTACATTATTAAATGATAAATGCACAATCGTAAAATTGCAAGTTTCTAGAAGCCAATGAGCAGAAATAAATAAATCACACTCAAAAATTCCTGTAAAAATTACTGTATAAGGAATTCCTATGTCTTCCATCTTCAAATCTTTGGATAAATACAAATGTTTTCCTTGTAATCTTATTTCTTTGTATAGTTAACTAATTAGGGTTTTCATTGGTAAAAAATCTAGGAACACTTTGAAGTCCATCAAAATTCCAGCTATGTCGGAATTTATATAGTAATATACAAATCACATCGTCTGGTAAGCAGTTTGCTGTAATAAAGCGGATATTCATACCAATTGCGTACTACGAAATTGAGAATGTTAAGTCAATAAACTGTGTATTTAATATATATAAATAAAATATACACATAATGTAAGACAATGTAGTCCAAGAAAGAGAGCAAGTTAAAGACCTTGAGCGTCGGTACAATGTCACTTTAATAATTACATAAAAAATGTAACTAGTTTAACAGATATTTACATATTGTCACGTGAGGTTATCAGGGGGGTAGTGGGCATTAACTAACAACAACCTAACATTAACCTGGGGGGGGGGAGCCATCCACCACCAATCTGTCATAGGCCAAATCGGGCGCCTCAAAATACTCAAAACCAAACTTTAAAGACAGGTAGAGCGAAACAATAACATAGGGGTAGCGAGAGGTAAACACGGCTAAAATAGGGGAATGGGATCTTTTCAGGGACTGCAAGCATTTCTTAAAATCTGCTAATGATTACTTATTATTCAAATGTAAGACTTTACTTATTCTACTAAGGGAAAATAATTATGCCTCGTAAGAGAAATTAATTAAATAAAGGCAAAAACCAAAGAAAATCGGGTTCAAAACAACTCTGTATTAACTCAAAAGGTTTACAAAAGTGATTCTTCAGCTCGTACACTGAGCAAACAGTTTTACAATAAATGTCCCTCAAAAAATTTCAAATACAATAACCATTGTTGTAAAATCAAACAAATGAGGGACGGTTTCTGCCACGAAGGGAAACACTAAACTTTATCTTTTAAATTCATACTTGTTAGGGATTTGATTAGCAACTGCAAATTAAATGCCAGATTACTTTACTTAGGGGTACATTACTCTAGGAATAGAAGGGGGGGGGGGGTCAAAGATACAACTTGGAGACTGACTAACATTAAAATAAAGTAAGTGACTGTGTGACTACATACATGTGACTCTGTATGACTCTCAGCTCGGACCTACTTTTCTACTAACACACAAATAGGCCACTTAACTGATCACATTTTGTACCGAAGTCTCTCGGGGCACCTCCAACCCTCAGCCTCGACGAAGGAATCAATCAGTCGAAGACCAAGTGGTGAAGACAGAAGACACAAGACTAATCTCTCCGAAAGTTTCTCGACGACTACATTTATAACTTCAGGCTCGAAAACACTTCCTGGACATTCAAACGACTGCGCACGTGGGTCAAAAGGTAAAAAAAAAAAAAAAAAAAAAAAGGAACGTTCAACGAAAACCGACGGGAGTGTTGATGTTATTCCTCCAGAACATCTGCGCAGCGCAGAAGTACCAACATACACAATTCCAGGACTGCAAACCTTGATGTCATCAAGCCTGCCAACTTATACAGGTGTTTTCTCGGGCTTCTAACGAGAAGCATTCAGAGGCAGGGGGAGGGGGGAAATTAGACAAATACTTAAAAATACTACTAATGATACACAGCCGCCATTATTAAAAAAACTGCAATTCATTAAACTCTAAAGTGAGGAATTATTTACAGCATGGATCTGAACAAAAAAATAAGATATCTTAACAAAAAACTAAAACCAGAAAAATCACTTGCGGACAATATAAACTACGCTAATTTTCTTGAGCATAATAAAATAAATATTTCAAGTATCATATAATTTTTGGTTAAAAATTACTTGGGTATACCTCATATTTTTTACAGGGGTTACTTTGTTTTAGCACAGGTGACTTTGTGACACTCGATATGTTTTAATTTTAGGCTACTTTTTTAGTAAGAAGTAAGTTAGTCAAATATAATATAGTTAAAGATATGTACTTAAGTTCGACATTTTTCAATATAACGAACACAAAATAAACATTTTAAGTGGCACAAAGTCACCTCCAGCTGTCAGAAAGTAATTTCAGTTTACGGTATAGGCCTACTCCGTACTTTTACAAAAATCACCTTCGTCGTATTACAAGAAAAATCTTGCTGAAGTACAAATATTTCAGAATGTTTTTTGCAAACTTTTTGTGAATAAATTTTTACCGAATGACTTTATTTTTTACGCTGAAATATTGAACATTTGGCTGCAGCGTAGAGATTACGCTGAATGAGTGAATCATTCGCACAAAAGATATGCTAAAGTTGACAAAAATGTTATCTACACACATCCTACAAACCTGGAGTTTTCGACTGGCGTCTTTAGCGTTATTGTATGTGCCACATTACTTAATGCTCACTGTGCACAGACTCTACAATTTCCATAAGAGACGTAACAACGACTTGTCTTCATAACAGTTTAAGGGGTATTGATCCCCACCACCTTGGATTTATCCGTATATTCTCGATAACTTCTGTTCCTGTCGCTATATCAAAATTTTTGTCATGACAGGGCATAGATACAAACTTAATCGATGTTATGTAATTGTTGGAACCATTATAAATTCATCATTTTGCAACGGGAAAGAGCTGAAAAATGAAAAATTGCTTTATTTACGGGAGCGACTACACAGGCCACAAAATTAACAGAAACAATACCATGTGGATTCCAAAAAGTGAATGAAACAATAAACTATGCCTTGTCAGCGTGAAAAAAGTAAAACAATGTGTCTATTCCCTGATTTATAAGAAAAACCGTAAAACCTACCTGACAGTGATCAATCCCCCTTAAACAGTGCACTGTAGATATATGTACCAGTTTAATCATCATTGGTTACTCGAATATTTGTCGTGAATCAGTTTATTTGCTACGGGGATTTTAACAACCAATAAATAGAGAAAATAAACCAACTCGTATGATCCTGTTCAAAGTTGTACATCATCTCAAACTTTTTATAAACAGCGTAAAAGGTAAAGGCCGCAGCACATTATGTGAGTGTTTGTAGTCGGTAAACAAATACCTGAGATATATACGTGCGTTATGTTTTGGTGCGTAGCATGTTATAACGCGGATGTCCTGTTACAATAAAGGGAAAAAAATTATTTTGCTGCATCTATACCAATTTATATTTAACTTGCAGAAGTTGAAGTTGAAATATTTGAACGTTTCAATAAGATACAATCTGTAGTTTGAGCGTACTAATATGACAAAAAAAGTGAACAGTTTTGGTTCTTTAATAACGGGTAGAACAATCCTAAAAACTTATCAACAGCCAATGCAGGCTAGTTAATGGTAACTTAGTATCATTTAGGCAATGTTTTTGCATACTAAAAAAATCGTAAAAATATTTGAAATGTCATTACATTAACCAACTGAATAAAAAATACAATAACTTGTCTACGAGAACTAATGTTAGAGTTGATTATGTGGAAGTTTTTCAAATGATGGTTGCAATAACTTTGAAATTTTAAATTCAGCCGACACTATACGAACGTTGAAGGATGAAAATAATTCGAAAACTAATTAAATTTAATGTATAAACCGCTACTTTTTAGTAAAAAGACTAAAAATTAATGTATTAAAAAATCATAAATTTATTAAGTTTAAGACGTAGGTAAACACAGACCACTTGTCCACTGAACGCTGTGCTCATGGGCCTTGCATGGCGGTTAATAGAAGCGTACAGAGTCACTATTGATCGTCATTAATCCATCGAGGTGATTCGGTAGGAAGTTGTAGAATCATTATATTCTCTCCCGAGGTTAAACGGCTAGTGGCTTGTTTTGGCTGCCATTTAATACTCTGCAAGTCAGCATAGAGTCAATATTATTACAGCGTGTTTACTCTTTCTGGGAAAGATATTGAACACTGGTATATCATTGCGGTACCCTTGCTAACATACCACGGTAACACAATTTTTATTAATTTTACAAATAAAGGCTTGTGATCCGATTCTCTGAAGTCAGACAGAAGTATATAGCAAAAATTGTTAATTTATTAATTGTTCTTAGTTTCTACAAAAGGCGAATGGAATAAATATTTACTACCTCAGGTCTAATGTTATTAAATATATATAGGATGTCCGAAAAGTCTTTCCATGATTACAAAAATTCATAGCTAACGCTAGAAGTAAGATAAAAATATGAAACTGGTGTCAAAATGTTATACCATAATTCAAGGTGTTTCGTTGTAGTTTCGCAGTACTTAAGTAGTGTATGAGGTGCGGTGCCCAGGAAGCCAGACGTGTTAACGAATCAGGAGAATGCGCAGTGAGTCCTGTGGTACCACGAGACACGATCTCCAATAACAGTGCAGACAAACTTCGAGACAAAATATGGAAAGAGTCCCCCTGATGTCAATAGTATTAAGACACGGAAGTTCAAGAACACAGGATCGGTTGCTGACCTTCCGAAGTCTGGTCGACCATCAACCTCAGCTGACAGGGTGGAAGCTGTGAGACAGTCTTTTCGGCGAAGTCCGAAGAAATCAGTGCGCAGGACCTCACGTGAATTACAGATGCCAAAAAGCTCTCTCCACGATATCTTACACAAACGTTTTTTGTTTCGTGCATAAAAAGTGCAAATCGTTCATGCTTTGTTGTCCAATGAAAGTACATGTCGATGTGGCTTTGCGTTCGAAATGCCTTTCACGTATTGAGGACGATGATGGTTATCTCAGGCGAATTGCCTTTTCCGACCAAGCGACCTTTTTTTGTCAGTGGGGTAGTGAATTGCAATAATGTGCACATTTGGGGTTCACAACCCCCTGGCGAAGCGGTAGAGTGTACCAGAGGCAGTCCAAATGTGAATGTTCGGTGCGCGCTATTGCATTACAGAATTATCGGGCCATTCTTCTTCGCTGAGGCAACCATCACATATGCAGTGTATTTGGACATGTTACAACTTTATGCTGTTCCTCAGCGGCTTGAGTATCGCCCCGATATCATGTTTCAATTAAACGGTGCACCACCTCATTGGGGTTTGAAAGTTTGTGCCTATCTTGATATGACCTTCCCTGGACGATGGATTGGTCGTGATGGCCCAACGGTTTGGCCTTCACGCTCTCCTGACATAACCCCATTAGACTTCTTTTTATAGGCTTATGTCAATGACGAGATCTACCGTACACATGTACCAGGTCTTGCAATCCTGCGACAACGGATAACCACAGTCATTGAATCGATCCCTCCAGTGATGTTGGCAAATGTGTGGACGGAATTTGAATATCGGCTAGATGTGCTACGTGCTACCAAGGGTTCTCATGTGTAAGTTTACTGATGTGTGAAAAAAACTTGAATGGTTTCTTAACATTTTGACACCAGTTTCATATTTTTATCTTACTTATAGCCTAAGCTACGAATTTTTGTAATCAGGAAATTACTTTTCGGACATCCTGCATTTTCCATTCGCGTTTTATAAATGGTTGAATGTTAAACAAAATAAATTTCGGCACCCTATAGATATTTATTTAAAATGAAAGTTGTTTTGTGAAATTCCTTTCCAAACATTTGATATAAAATTAACAAGAAATTTACATGACTTGCAAAAATAGTTTTAAGTGTAGCCCATCTAAACGTTTTGAGAATGTACAAAAATATTGCTTTATTTGTATGTTCAAACCATGTTCTTATAAATATTACTGTAATTACACGGAGTGTCGCAAAAATTTTATAGTGAATATAATACAAACACATGTTAGTTGTAACATTACGTCCATTGCCAAGTTGGCCTAAAGACAAACAATTGTATGGAATAACGTGTGTATGGCTGAAATACAGTTATAAGATACTGTCTCTTGAGAGAACCATACAAGTATGCAAGAGTACACACTGAAAAATTTTCGTAAATGATAATGGATGTTGTTCCATCCAAAGTAAGATAAATGTACCGTACTATTCCATGTACATACGAAACGTTGATTGACATAAACAAACGAGTTCGGTAACTTCAACACGGACAAGACATAGAAAACAATTTTATCATATTTCCTTTCCTAACATTCGTATACAAGATGTCCCCGGAGCGCGTGCATAAAATGTTTATCACGTGAATCATGGAGACGAAAAATATCAGTTGTAAAATTCGGTACAATTACATTTCTCGGGCATAATGAGGCATTACTGCACGCAGTTAATTTCATTATATAATTTTGTGCACGCCATTGCAACACAGCACAGAGTTGTTCACATATAACTTATGAAGCCAATAAAAGCAGTCTTACGTGAAGTGGAAAAAGGGGCTAACTTCGTACTACGCTACCACATTAAGTAGGAAAAAAACGTCTTCATACGATATTTTCCCGCTTACGTAAGGCACAACGTTTCAAAATGTCCACTTGGTACAATTTTACGAGAAAGAAAAAAAGTTTTATTTTCGAATACTAATGAAAATTAAATGTGACAGATACATTATAGCATATATCATTGTAAAATTACGTTAAGTAATACGACATGTTATGTAAATATTTTCAGATTTGTTAAGAAAATTAATGGTCACAACTAGTTTCTAATGAACATTGGGATGATTTCTGGCTTTATAAAAGTAAACTTTTCAGAATAGTATTTTCCGTTAACTCTGTGCTTTATAATATATACCAGCTGTTGGCTCCTTGTTATGAATTCACAACCATAGTGGGTCGGACATGTCTCGTTTTAAATTGAACCACAAATTTTTATCCTGGTATTCAAAAGGAATATGCAATGTTTTATTAAATCTCACTACATATTCGCGTGTAGCTCACCAACCTTAAATAAAAACTGCGTTTAACTCATTTTTCGATTTTTGTGGACATTCCTGGTTTAGAAAGTTTTCTCCAGGCATCTTCGTCTCCGAATTCGCGCAGGAATAACATGGTGTGGAACTGATGCACATGTTATGAGACAACCCGTTTCTCGTTGATGTAAGTTGCCAAATATTTTGTTACAGTGTTAGTGTGTGTACCCAGTGTGCCACCGAAGCCCTGCAAAATAACAACTACATCATACCTGAACTCATGACCTCGTAAGCCATGAAGTGGGATGTGTCTTATCTGCATCGCTACCATGCTCCCACACAAAGTTCATTACTGGTAACATTATGCAGAGAGCCATCTCTGAACATATTAATGACACCACTGCAATGAGCATACAATAACAGAGTCGTGACTCTGTGCTAAAAACCGAGGAACTTTGTACCGATTTTTTTCTCAATATATCCGTAGCAGGTTCTAAATGTGCTGCCAACCTTAGGTAACTTCAAACAACTACATTCTTCACTTTCTCATTTTGGTAAACGATTAATGCTGGTGTCATAATGGTTGTTGTTTTTATATATTAAGAAATAGGCTTCGTTTTCTTGTCTCATTTATTGAATGCAACAATGTTTCACTGTTTATTTACGTTCCTAGTGAATTTGGTACGTCTTGCGAAGTGATGTGTTGAATAGTTTAAAGTGAATTTCCATCAAAATATTCTACGCACATTCAATCAGATGTTATTATAAAACGGACATATTGGAATGGGAACGATCAAACCTGCCACTATACGATTTCAACTGTATAAATTAATATATATATATATATATATATATATATATATATATATATATTATTTCACTAGAATCCAGACTTCAGGCATCTTCGGTAAGGTTTTGTTTTCCGTATTCGAGTTGAGGTACTCTGTTGTTATGGCATGCGTACAAACGTCAATGCTCTACTCTCTGCTCTCGTATCACACAGAACCCCTTTAAGCTGTAATATTCGTAGCATTAAGTCACATGGAAATACTTGTCAACTAATGATACAAACGTTTATTGTCAGGTAGGCAGTTTTACGAGTACATCGCAAATCATTAAATACGTGTTAAAATATTCATTACGTAAATTAACGCTAGTAATATTGAAGGCATAAAAATAGGATGAATATTTTTCAGGTGAGCAAATATAAAGCTGTTCAAATGTGAAAAACTGTTTATTATATTTCTATTATACGAAAACTTTAATAACAAGGAGCCACTTAATTAGATAAATTATTGTTATTAAGAGAATTTAATATTTTAAATTTTGCTATACAAGTAAAAAAAACTATTGGTATCATGTTAATACGACTCTTAGAACATTATATTTGTTTAAGACACAAGTAAATATTAAAAAATTTTAAAAATTTCGTTTGTATTTCACTTCATTTGATATAAACCTCGCGATAAAATTTTCAAATAAAACTGCAAATCATTGAACATTTATTGATATCAGACGAAATCATAAACCCTCAAAAAATTACTTCACGACGTTGCTGTGTCTTCAAGAACGCTTGAACAAAATGTACATTTTAATTAAGAACTGTTTTGATATTTATGAAACATAAAATATAAGGTTAACATTTCCATAAAAAGTTTTTTTTTACGAAAACAATTGTTTAGTATAATTCGTAGTTTGAACACATCTTTATCGATGTTAAGTCACAAAACCATGAAAAAGCTTTCAAACGTCAGAAAAAAAATTTAGCAGCACCGCAAACTTACCACAACCAGAGTTTGTGAGCACGCAGGTCATGTGACGCCATCTTGCGAGGACCCAAGCTCATGGGGTCGGCCACCCCTCCCATGTGTGTATTCAGCCTCCCCCTCCCCCCTAACAGGCTGTATAGGAGGGTGACATTCTCTGTAGCTACCGCGAAGAACAGAGTAGAAAACCGCAGGCTGGTTTGAATTTGTCCAAACACATTGATTTATATTTTATCCACATATCTTTACTAGTGACGTAAAATGTTTTAGAATTTGCATAAATGTATTTATTGTACTATAAGACACCATATTTTCTCACCTGTTATCGGAAACCAGAGAACTTTGACATGATTTAGGAGTAGCTTAACTATTCCTAGTATCACGTAAGCTAAAAGTATAACGTCACCCCTGATAATAGTTTTATTTTTATAATTGATAAGTTTTACTATTATGTAAATAAACTCATTTCACACACATATTACACTATTCTCCATGAGGTATCAAGACGTGTTACGGTTTTTTGAAACGCGTATCAGTTAACTGAACAGCATAAAGTAAATTAAGTTGAATAACATCGATTATTACACAATTTTATTCGAAAACTTTTTGTTACAGTAACCTGTATAAAATTAACACAGCAGCTAACTAGGGAGCATTTGTCAGCCCACCACGAAGAATAAATAGTAAAAAAAATATTTATGAGCTATTAAAATGGTTTATTCAAGATTAAGGCAAAGAAGGCTAATCACTGATTTTTTAAATATCAGTTCACTGCTACAGTAGTGTGTCTGTCACATGTGGAGGGGGATAAGGACGCATTCCCATGCACAGTTAGAAATGTTTGTATGTTTACAGTGGATTTCTTTGGATACTTGTTGGCAATGTCATTTTTCTAAAAATACAAATAAAACAAAGACTATTTTCCTGCACATTGCTAGCGAATGTTTTTTGGTTGCGATATAGGCTATTTTATTATAAATAAATTTATAAAACTTCTTGTATTTTGTCAATACATATATTTTCTGTTTTTGCGTGTACAGAGTATCTTCCTTACCTAAAAATTAAATATTTAACTTTGACCGTAAAATCATCTAGCTGTATCTTTATGCCTTCGTTGCGACACACGAAAAAGATTTGGCCTTAATTTTTAAATAGCTTTTTTTAAGTTCAAGAATTTTGTAACATATTTTTAAAAATTCCTGTGTGATAAATACAATAACTTTAAAATGGTCAAGTCATTAACTACTGCGTAAATTATAACTTATTATATTTCAGTGATTAGGATAGATGTTACTATTTGTATGAACTGAAAACAGTACAATTTTGGTTATGTATGCATGTATGTATATACATTTAATATATAAAATGAAACAAAATATTGGTGATTACAAATATGCACAAAACCTTACCTCTAAGCTGTTATGAAGGCATAATGAAATAGCTCCATGAATTTACTTCCAATGATACTTATTTGTATATAAGTTCATAATACACATAAATTCTATCGAACTTACAGACATTAAAGTGCATCGTTGTCTATACATATCCGATATCAATGTACTGGAAAACAAAGTTTTTTTTGTACTGTTTAAAAAATTATCTACCTCAAGTAGGCCTATACAAAGAAATCTCTTGTAAAAGTACTGAACTATTTTACTGTGCAAGTTGCGTCACATCCTGTCGCTCGCCACACAACGTGAAAGACACACTAGGAGTATGTGTGTGTACGTGTGTTTACATACACACAAACACGCAAACACCTGTATTATTACGTTGGCTAAACAAAGAGCTGAAAAAATGTACTTCAAAAAGGCAAATTTAAACCAAATATCTGTATTAATTTGTTTGGTGTCCGTATGTACAGAATACGAACTATCTAAAGAGTAACAAAGCCCTTCCAAGAAGTACACTACCGAACTAATGACCTCTATAATATACCGACGTCCCTTTACACATTTCCTTGCCGATTACTCTACAACGCCAACTAATCTGCTGTCTCAGTTAACCTATCTCCAGGAAGGCTTACTTGAACCCCAACATTTTCTTAACACATTTTATAAGTAATTTGTAAAACTATCCAATTGGCTGGGTTTTGGAAGCGTTATATTTATACACTTAGCACATTGCAACAAATGAAATATTAGTAATTTTTCAAACACTTTGCAACTGAAATTTCATTTCCATTAAGTTATATTGTAGGATCTCAGTCCTAACGTTGCGTATAAAAACTATATATTATTTTCTAGTAAGGGGAATAAATATTCTCTTTGAATTACAAGCAAACTAACACATATGTCTACCTTAGTAGCATCTATTATGGGTCTTAAAATAGACCCCACGTTTAGCTAAAGTTCTTGCCCATATTAGATGCTAACATTTTCCTTTGAAAATGATCAATCAAATATTATTATCTTTATCAAATTGTTGGCAAAATGGGTGCGTATTCCATTAATACCCAATGTAATGCCAACAGTTTGTTTTACGTGTAACTAACTAGTAACAAACCCAATGAAAATTAGATACATATTGTTTGTGAACAAATCAAACAAGTAAAGATCGAAAAATAAATTTATTACAGAAAAGAAAGTTATATATTTGACAAAATTGTTGTTTCACAGCATTTCACCAACACAAAAGATAATACTAAAACCTTACGATGTTTAACTATACCAGCCTATTGCCAACATAAAAAATTTCAATGCTTAAAAAATTGTTCTTACAATGAAACATATTATATAATATTTATACTGTAAGAAATTGGGTACACATAATTTTACTTTTTCATTTTAATCATTTATTTCTGCAATAGAAATTCTGTCGGTTTTAAATTGTTGGGTCAGCACAAATTAATTACCGGTACCAAAACATATGATCACATTATGTTGGTGATATAACGTTGGCCCAACATAAACTTTTGTGCTAAATGCCAACCATACGTTTGTCAACATGTTGCCAACATTCAACCACGCACTGTAATTATTCAGAAACTCTGTCTTCCATTGTTAAAATCTTCAAAGTACTTAATATCCTGAGAGATTGTTGAACATCTTTCAAGTTTCCATCGCGAATGTTTTTTTTTTGTTAAAGAAAATATATTGGTTTTATAACATTAGCTGAATAAAAAATATACACCAAGAGCCAACTGTGTGCTTACCAACTTGTCGCCAACGTTCAAGCAACCATTGAAAATTGTGAATAATCATCACTGTGTTCGGGTTCTTTTCAATTTAAAAATATGTTTTTGCAGTGCTGATAAATTCTACAAAGTAGTAGTTTTCTAACATTTAAGTTGGCTTACTATATTGGGTCTACATTGTATTTATGTGTAAGTGTTCCAGCACTACATTGTTGCTTATAACCACCTGTCGATTTTCTTATATCATTCCATCACTATCAAGGAATAAAAATTACACACTCCATATTTTAACACTTTTATTTTAATTTTGAGGTATCGGTTTGTGTGTTATGAAATGTGTAAACACAATTATTAAAAATTACATGAGTTTGATTTTGGTCATTAAATATCATTGGTCCAACATCGTATTTATTGATAACCAACGATTGCCTTCTTTATTTTTTCCAGATTTTTACCAACTAATAATAAGTTACAAGAAACAATACTTTAGCAGTTTTGTTTTAACGAAAATGTATTTTATTCTATTTAATGCATGTTTTAGTATTATTTTCATCAAATTTTTTAAGTTGGATATTTGTTTTAAAATAACGTCGGCCCAACTTGGTCATATTTGCTAATAACCTACGGCTACCTTTTCAGCATTTTTAGCACTCTACCAACCAATAACAAATTTAATAAACCATATTTTAGCAGTTTTCGTTTAGTAAATATAGTATTACGTTCATGTTATTTCATGTATTCGGCACTATTTTTATGACATTTATTAAGTTGGATTGTGGTTGTAAGGTAACGTTGGGTCAATATTTTTATGTTTGCTAATAACCGCCGATTGTCTTTCCAACATTTTCTCAGTACTCTGCTAACAAATAGAAAAATTCAATAAACAATAATCTAACATTTATCTTGGAACGAAGAGGTAAAAGTATATGTGTTATGAAATATTTAAAAAATTACTCTTACAAAATTAATCAACTGTAAAATAACGTTGGCCCAGCGTATTGAAATATGTTAAAAAAAATCAATCGTTCTCATTCTGTCATTTGTCCAACACTCCGTCACTGAATAAAAAATTGGTCATTAACTATATTTTAAGAGTTTTCTTCCAGTAAATATAGTAGGCCTATTATGTGACTGTTTTTGAAAGTTTTAGCAATATTTTCACGAAATTTACTGAGTTAAATAGCTCTGGCCAAACACAGTCACATTTGCTAATAACCAACGGTTGCCTTTTCAACATTTGCCATCATTCTACCAACGAATAAAATCTTCCAACAAAAAGTGTTTAAACGGTTTCCTTTAATAAATATGTTATGTTACAAATATTAAGACTTGTTTTGCACCGTTAAAATAAAATTTATTATTTAGGTTTTAGGTCTGACAACAACGTTGGGCGAACCTTATTTTAATAGAAGTTTTCCTACACATTCCATTTCCATCATTGCCAACCAAAAACCAACGGTTAGTTTATGGTGTGTTTTCCAAAACAACCTACTTCCAAACTTTCCAACCGTTGGCTCAACATATGTTTCTACTGGGTCGTTGGTAGTGTTATATTCGCATAGAAAACGGTTAAGTATAAAAACAGTTAACTTTGTATTAAGTGAAATAAATATGAATTCGATTGTAAAAATCTTATTTAAGTTTTACATTGTTAAAAATAAGCTATATGTACACACTGGAGGATCCAGGGTCTATTTTATATAGATTTAGGTTGTCTAACTTAATTTCTGTTCTTATGATTTAATCGAAATCCCTGAATTCGAGTACTGGGACGTTTCCTTTTTGAAGGCTTGGGCCGGTTCTCTTTCTGTGCTTAATTCTCTAGATAACAGGTTTACATCTCTACTGACCATGCTGTATGCATGACAAATTACTGTGTAATGGTTACTTAATACGAAGAGTGAAATTGTGTAAGGAATCAGCTATCAGTACTCAAAATATTTAAGTATATCATAAATTTTTCAGATTGCCCAAAATAAACTAGACAAAAAATTTCATTGAATTAAATCTGCATTTATGATAGTTATGAAGAGTATATTACATTTGTGCTATAAAAAGTGTTTTTTTGCGCTGTCTTGTGTAAACGAATGATTTGCGCTGAAAGAAAATTTCGCTTAGTCAAGTTTATTAACCAACCCGTACACAGAATAAAGGCCAGTGTTCTATCTATATTTCTGTATGATAGTTCGTTTGTGACGTATCCTTTGTACGCTTTCCTGTTCCATTCATCCGATTGCGATAAATATTTGGTGAGTTATGTGTGCGCCCGCGAAGGTTTCTGTCAAAGAAATCTATATGTAAAGGTGAGAAGGTAAACAAACCTTGACAGGGATGCAGAATGGGGTACACAAAAAAATTGTCGCATTAGATCGAAAACCACGCGAACCAAGTTGTAGCCAATATATAATTTTATACATAACGGAATGAACTGCAAAATACTTAACTTGTTACACAAAATACAAAACGCGATAGTTATCACATTATTGTATTTTAGTTCAGGGTCCTGCCTTTCTAGCTCACAGCTGTCGATTTTAAAAATATCAGTATAGGCCT
This sequence comes from Medauroidea extradentata, assembly GCA_003012365.1. NCBI lineage: Eukaryota > Metazoa > Arthropoda > Insecta > Phasmatodea > Phasmatidae > Medauroidea > Medauroidea extradentata. Next base: position 20,544 of record PNEQ01084601.1, read on the forward strand.
AAACATCACAAAGATTAAAGAACAAATATTATACGTTATTACGTCAATTTTTAAAGAAAATCTTAAAAACTTCAAGAAAAATGTTTCATGTATATGTTGCAGTACTTAAAAATAAAATTTTTACGATTTATGTATTACCAAATTACAAAATCAGCGGAAAAAAATTACAAATTCTTTAATATGAAAATATTTCTAATCAAATTTAAGTATAGTGATTTACTTCTCAGAGTCATATTTTAAATAACTCAATTGCGATGTTGTTTTAGTTAAAACTGATTTCTAATTTAATCTCTGTGACTACAGGCTAGTTGTGCACGTCTCCCAAGTAACACACAGCAACCTCGTAGCTGCTAGTTCTTTTTGGATAGGTATTTTTGTCTCTGCGAAATTAAGTGTTATTGGAAAGTTCCTCTCGGGTTATAATTTCTGTCAATTTTTTATGACCATCCAATTGCGTGAAGAAACGGAAAGAGCGAAAAATTATTTTAAAAATTGTAGTAGAGACACTTGGTTTTTCGCGAAAAGAATTTCTCGCCAACGTGTTCATAGGTGTGCTACGTGGTCAGTGAATAATGGACGTTTTATCTCTGTGCATCTATAGAGGCTATGCATGCAAGTCACAGACGTGTGGTGTCCTTCTAACCTGCCTCTGATTGGTACAGTTGAAAGAAAAGTTTTTGTATATCACGCTCTGCTACTAACCACTAAGAAAAGCGGCAGATGTGTGCAACAGTCACTGTAACAAGCTGGTGTAAAACTGCTTTAACGGAGATTAGAAGTCCTTAAGAGTGCGTATCTGATAAATGAACGCTGAAAACATACATTGATTTGTACGTTTTTTTTCGAAGCTAATATGGATAAAATACTCAATGACAATCCTAGATAACGGTATTGGCCAACTTTATGAGTAAATATTTATCCAGAATTACAAGTTTGTTACTCGTAATCTCTTGTGACGCAGTAAAATGCACGAGGTTCCGGCGTCAGAGATTGTGCCTCAGAAGTTCGTAACACTGGAAACAATGTTGTTCAAAACGTTCACTAGATCTATTGTCTAGGCTTGCTATTGTGTTCAATTTTCACAAATTGGCTTCAAGAAACCTACAGTTATAGATTAATGCTTTTAGCGTTGAATTATGTACCACGCCCTCTTAAATGTACGTATTAAGTTATGGGCTGCGAAAAATTTGGGGTGGTATAACGAATACTTTCTTCTAATTCAAGCTCAGTATGCAATAATTCGTTAGTGTTTTAATTATACAATTTTATAACAAGTTAAACCATTTTAGGGAATGCTTCTGTCGAAATTTTAAGTATGTTTGAAAAGTTTTTCATGATCTCTTCAGCAGGATCCACGCCGTCACTCTAACTTGTGTAGAAATTTTCTCTGTATCAGGACTGTCTTGGCACTTATCCCTTCCTCCACGATCAGACATCAAATAATATGTCTAGAACACATACCACATGTCACAGTAGAATCTGTCAATTGAAGAGGTCGTCAAACACCATGATATAGCTGCATGAAAAATTTAACAGTATTTATACCTGTAGTCCTTTTATTATATATGTTTGAAATAATGCACACTGCAGTGCCATAAAATGTTACGATTGTAAATAACTACAGTTGATGGAAAACTTCTGCTTGGCGTTTATTGCATCACATTACTAGGTGAATGTAGGGACTGAGACCATCGGAATGACTGTTGGATTTTGTATTCTAAAGTCTCTGATACTTACTCAAAGATCGCTATCTTTCTAAGAATAACTGTTGATTGAGGTACGGGATTTTCACATATTCGTTTATGGTCAGGTTGAACGCCAAATAACAAATAGTTCACTATCACTTATATGATTGGACGACGGTTGTTTTGACGTGACTCTTAAGACTGAAAGCCAGTAATAATTCAATAAAAAAATTCATCGGGTTATTACGTGCTAACTGCCTGCATGTTTACAAGCAAATGGATAGTGGATTGAGGTCAGTGAGTGTTTAGGACTAAGATATCTCTGTCAATCTGCGTTATTCAAGGACCTCTAGGTATTTCTGTCGACAAAGGTGATTATTATTAGCCATCTTGGCATTACTTGTCACTAGTTTGTTGATGAAAATAATAATTTAGGACGTGACAAATAAATATAAGTTGTCTTCAAAAGTGGCACGAATGTTTAGGTTAGTGTAAATAATTTTGCACCAACTTATTTCACTGCCTTACTTGTACAACTACAGTTTTCCTTTATGGTCAGTGTATTGGCTGTTTTTAACTCTGTTTCTTGGGATTCTACCCGCATATATAAGATGTGAGGACCTTTGTTCTGACTGGCGCAGTTAAATGAGAAATCTCTCTGCTGAAGTATACACTGCTAATAACAGTGAAGAAAGGGTATACATGTGCATCTAAGGGAATAGAACAATTAGGTTCAAGATTCTTTTCGCCAAAATCAGTGACTCTAGGAATGCGTCAATGTTAAATTGTTTGATGTAAAATAAACTATGTTATGCGTTTTCTAAAAAGTTCATACCAATAAATCCACTAGTGGAATTACAAACATTTATTTTACTAGTATGACGTAGACTTTTGTTACAAAGTCAGAAATTTAGCGCAGCTTGGCAGTTATGAAAAATGGAGATAAATGTAATAAATATGGTTAGGGTAAAAATAAAACTTCTAGAGTACAGTGACATTCACACTGTCATGTGTATACTCAAACCCTGGCCATTTGTCCATTAGTTGATACTCAGTGGAACATCTTACAGTGAACGAATAAACTAGGCTTGGGTGTACGCATAGCAGTGGGTTCTAAGGTAGGATAAGTGAGCTTTACGTCTCGTCGACATCGAGGTCATTAGAGACGAAGACATACAACTAGGTAGGCTACAATGACAGGAACTGGGAGAGAAGTCGTCCATGGCTTTTGTTAAGGAATCATCCAAAAATTCACCTGGATCGATTTCAAGAAACCACGGAAAACCGAAATCAGGATGGCCGTAGCCGGGGATTAAACCTGGGTCCTCCTGAGTGTGAGTCCTCCTCGCTTGGTTGTGGATTCTAAGATGAAAGTCATTCAACTGAGGAGTTTTTTTCTTTCCTCAATGATTATAGGTTATTCAGGATAAAGTGAACAATTTTAAAACATTGGTTACATTTTTTCCATTCAGATATTTCATTGTTTACTGCCTTTTTAAAATATAAACAAACCAACCTAAGTAACAATCAAAGGATATACCATTCTCAAAAATTGGCGTATGAGGTAACAGAGAAAAAAAGGTTTTTAATTATTTCTTTAGACAAGATGGTCGTCAAATGTTCTCTCTTTATCTTGAACGACCTATAACACAACTGTCAGAAACAGTAAAGTAAACTGTAAAATTTCAGAACTTCCATTTCAGAAGCGAAAGGTTTAACACTGCTTTTACACGTGACAGTGGCGTGTGAGGGTATTGCAAAATAAGCCGTGTTTCCTCACGACTGTACGTGTTTACTCTCTCGTCTCTCAGACTTAAACAGCAGAAATCACGACAAATGTATAATATACGCACGACAAATCGTAGCTCTCTCGTGAGTGGCTGCAAAACTTTCTTTTTTTTCTGGTTGGTGCCTGCTGAGTGTACCGAGGTTGTACAGTACTGAGCAAGCACTGGCTAGAAACACAACTGCCCGCCACGCAAAACTCACTCCGAGTGTTTCAATTATATCATAGTGACTTAAAAATTAGAAGATCCTTTTTATTGAATTTTATTGGCGCCAGTAAGTGTAATGTTTATGAAAAAATAGTTATTTTCCGTCTCAAGTTTATCGGTTACACACGTATAACAGACGTTTAGTACCGAAGTTGTTGAATTCAGATGCTGAAAATCATTCGCTAGAATACGGATCAGTAAGGCGAAAATATATTATTTTATCAATTGGCTTCAAATACGTTCGTCCATATCTGCAGCTCTGCGTCTTGGACAGGGTTGTTTTAATTCTCACATGTCTGTGATATATACTACATATCACAGCTGTGCGGCGCTACAATAGCCTTCTTCTGATGATGTAGTCAAACGAAAGACGTGTCTTAGCAAAGACACGCTTAGACTGCAAATAATCATGAATGCTGCCGATGTGAATGCAAGGCGCTGAAACAAAATGTCGCGAAAGCCTTATCGTCACGGTTCTAGCTAAAAGTTTTATTAGTGTCTGTAATAGAATTTTGTTATATACTGCGTCTTCGATTTAAATTGGTGACGGAACGATTTAATCAGTCAACTGTAGTTTTCTAAACAATATAAGCAAAACTGACGCGCAACTATTGTTTGATGAGAACGGAGCAATGCCTACGGACTACGATACAGTGATAACTTCGTAATGCTTCTTTCCTTTAAGTCAGTTTGAGTTTTTCTGGCAATTTTGTATATAAACATGGTATCTGCAGTGTTAGTGGACGTTTATATACAGGATGTCCCTGAATAACGTTGAAAGCTCTTCGTCACTGTCTAGGGTATGCGAAGATAAGGAAAATTATACATCACACTTAGAATCACATATCGGTTGGGAAGTATCTGTAAATTGACACACAAATTGTGGTCTTCGTTTGGTCGAAACCCTCTAAGTCAAATCATTCAATGTTATATATTAATGGCTGTAAGTACTGGTTCTTTTGAAACACGTCCACGATTTGCCACCGGTTCGTGACTATCACTTTCGTATTGCGATGCAGGGACAAAACAGACTCCTAAAATAATATGCGATAAAGGAAGAGGGACCTCTTGTAGAAACAATTCTAAATTGGATTTTTATTTTTAATTTTGTGAGAGTAGGAAAGTATGAACATTTTATCACAAAAATAACATTCCTGCTGGCAGATTTTTACACATTTAAATGTTAAACTTAAATAAACCGAATGAATTATTTGGTTTAATGTTAATCTTCGTTTCTGACGTTACCATACGATTTTCCTGAAGATACGTTTTCTTGGAGAATATGATCACTTTAATTAATAAATAAAAAAATAACAACAGTTTACTTTGGCCTCAACATGTACTTTTTGTTTACTCTAGCTTTAACTTGGTCAGTGGGTCTTTTTACTCGATTCCGCATCACAAACCAAAACGTCTTTATTTATTAACAAAATGTGTAAATCTTCGAACAAACTTGAGCAAAACTAATTTTTTTTTACTTATACAGAAAGTCAAAAAAATTAGTACAATGCTGTATTGGCACTACCAACGCAAACTACCTCCGTCCTAGAAATGCGGAGTAGCCTATTTGTGAGAAATATTGTGGACCATGGTCGTGTACGTAACTAATTTTTATGTATAAAAGAGAACCCTGATTGACTGACACATCAAACTGCATCTCAAACCGTTGGACCTACAATCGTGAAATTTTTTGTGTGATTTCCTCTCAGATCGTAGGCGACCACTAAGAAAGGATTTTTGAAATTTGACCTATAAGGGGGTGAAATGTATTTCCGAGGAAACTTCGATAGAGCTCGAACCAGACGGCCTATCATCGTTATTTTTACTTTAATGGGACACATAAAAAAGCATGTTAGGCAATTTTAGGATTTTTCGAAATTCAATATTTAACGGGGTGAAAAGTTCTTAAATGTGTTTCCGATCAGTTATCGATATCTATCGAGTCCTTCGAGATAGAGAGATGGTGTTCACTTCAAAATGTTGATATCATCGTGATTTTGACTTCAACGGGTTGTGTATACAAATTACTATCGTAGGACTCAAAGACATTTCGAAATTTGATAATTAAGGGGGTGAAAATAGGTTAAATGTGTTTTAGATTATTCCTCTGTATCTATCGAACCAATCAATATAACAAAGTGATTACGTAAATATCCACACACTCTTTAAACATATTTTCCGAATTCTGCCCCAAACAGATAAAGAAAGGGTAATACGTGTTTTCGATTCACAATCTATATATATATCGACCACATTGGTTTTCTATATAGCGACGTGATATTTGTTTAAGATTGCTTCTTACTCAAACACCTGAAAAGTAATTTCACGAATTTTCATAATTCGCAACCTAAGGAGGTGAAAAGTAGTGAAATGTGTTTTCAATTAATCGTCGATATATTTTGAGCCCAGCAAGCTAGTTTTCGTGTTTTCACGTCCACGATACAACCAAAAAGTATTCGAAAACATTATTAAATGGTTTTTCGAGATTCTCTTTCTTAGGAGGAGAAAAGACCTGTAATTTGTTTTTAGATAAATCCTCGATATCTATCGAACCCGTCGAGATATACAGTTAATGTCTACTTCAGGATGACGGTTACAGAAATGATCGCAAAACGGTTCTAAGATTTTTCGAGATTTGAACTTTTAGTATCGTGCAAGAGTCATGTGTGGTTTTTCATGAATTGTCGATTTTGATTCGACTGAACGGGCTACCGTCGTGATTTGCACTTCACTTGGATACATATACAAATGTCTAAGATGTGAAATTAAAATATTTCGAATTTCGATACCCAATAGGGTGAAAAAGCACAAAATACGTTTTCCATCAACCCGTGATGTCTATATCTAACCAGCAGAGCTATTGAGGTGTTGTTCGCGTCAGAGTGATGTTTAAGTAAGTATTTAAAAATTATATGTAAGATAACTTGATTACGAAGAATAAAAGTTAGTTTGTAAACTTTCACGGCAAACTATCCGAAAAGCTAGTACAACCAGCGAGAAATAAATTTTTCATTCTACAGTAATCTATCGAGACGTGGTGTTGTAATTAATTATTTCGACGTTACGTGACGCAGTTGTTTATAGCTCACGTCTATATTCCAAGAGGTTCTGGGCTGAATTTCGTTAAAATCTGCGTGCGAACGTTCACTTCTCACACACAAAAACTGCAAGACTGATCGCATTAGAGCAATTTGCATGTAGTATTTTAACATGTGTTAAATGTATTATGCAGTTCACTTTCCACTTAGGTTCCTCGACAACATCAGCTCACATATATCATCTCACTAATCTCAAGGTTAGGGCACCAACTACGTTTTCGCGAAACCTTTTCCAACCAAAACTTTCTAATAGCATTAAACTTCAAGTCAATATTTTGAAAATATGTAATAGAGGGCACCGTCACCAGTGGTTATGCACAACGTAAGTCAGATCTTTTTTCATTCGATTAACCTCATACATTTAAGAGTCTATAACTACCTCACGTCGTCAACTTTGCAGGGCTATAAATATGTCCCAGGTGAAGTCGCTGTTAGTGGCAGGGACAAACTTGAGACTGCTTCTCGCGTGGACAGCTATAGCTACTTATTCTGCTGCAAAGTTAGCTCAACGTGCAGCTTTGTCATTCTAACACTTGATGACTAAAGTACCAATCTGGTGTACAAAAGAGGTTTTTCAATTAATGTAAATATTATCAGTTATGAATAATACTCGCGAGCAAAGCCACGAGTTTGGGGGAAGGGGTACTAGTTGTAGCTGAAAATGATAGTTTTCACAAGGAGAAAAAACTCAAAACATAGAGTAAGTAGACTTAATAGATATCTATCACTTACGTTTGGTTCACTGGTGAAGATGCTAGACTTTGCAAAGACACAGTTACTTATTTGAATGAACCAATCAATACTGGATAACTCCGTAAATTAAAGTCAAAGACTAGGAAGCAATGTAAGTTTTCTCTATCAGTTACAAATACACAGCTATGCAACTGCCATAGCGCTAAAGTTTTTGGGGAAATATCCACGAATTGGTTATTGAAATACTGTTATTAATTTAGTTTTTTCTGTGTAAACGATTCCTTATCTACACTGCTATTCAAAATTCTCTCACCGGTTTGGCTAGATTTTAATAAGTTTGTACTTCTACTGTCAGTAAGTATATGACTGTTCCTAAATAATACAGAGACATTTTTATATGTCTACTTAATAATAATTAGAGGTGATGGTTAGAGATGATGGTTTATCGCGGGAAAACATGACTGTTCGCTGTGTTTCTACGTACGTTCAGCTTTTAAAAATACTACCGACTTTCGTCTGTTCGTAGAGCTGTTGCCCTATTTGACTAAGCCAATAAGAATCCCGCTATATTTGATGCCTGTTGTTGGTCTGCAGACAGCTACGTTGTGTCAGACGTGATTTACCCTATTATACAAGTCACAATAAACTACAGTCTTTTCAAGGGTATGTTGGCACAAAAAAAAGTTTTCGAAATACCATAATCTATATATATATATATATATATATAATGAAAGCTGACTGATTGACTGACTGACATATCAAACTGCAGCCCAAACCACTGGACCTAGAATAGTAAAATTTTTTGTGATGGTTCCCCTCAGGTCGTAGGCGAGCACTAAGAAGGGATTTTTCGAAATTCAACCTCTAAGGTGGTGAAAAGGGGTGAAATGTGTTTCCGAAGAAACGTCGATAGAGCTCGAACCCGACGCGGCGTATCATCGTGATTTTTACTTTAATAGGACACTCGTAAAAATGCATATTAGCCAATTAAAGGATTTTTCGAAGTTCAACTTTTAAGGGGCTGAAAAGACCTTAAATGTGTTTCCAATCACTATTGATATCTATCGAACCCTTCGGGATAGAGAATTGATATTCACTTCAAAATATTGCTTACGTAAATACCCAACAAGTAGTTTTAGGGTTTTTTTTTTTTTTTTAATTCGACCCCCAGGCAGTAAAAAGGGGCAAAATGTGTTTTTAATGAATCGTCTTTATCTTTGAAACACAATTGGCTATCGCCGTGATTTTAACTTTATTTGGTTACGTTTACAAATGTCTATGACAGGACTCAAAATCGTTTCGAAATTCTGTATTTAAAGGGGTGAAAATACGTTAAATGTGTTTTCGATTATCCTTCCATATCTATCGAATCAATCGAGATATCGAAGTACTATTTGCTTTAAATTGGTGCTTTTGTAAGTATCCCAAGTACCATTTAAAAAATACTTTCCGAATTCGGCCCTAAAATGGTTAAAAATGGGGTAATATGAGTTTTCGACTCACATTCGATATATATCCATCCCATAGTTTTTTATATAGCGACGTGATTTTTGTTTAGGATTGATGCTTACTCAAATACCTAAAAAGTTATTTCAGGCATTTTCGAAATTCGCCACCTAAGGACGTGAAAAGGGGTGAAAAGTGGTGAAAATTAATCGTCGATATATCTTGAACCCAGCGGGCTAATGTTTTTTTTTTACGTCCACGAGATACCAATACAGTACTATAAAACGTGATTCAAGGGTTTTTCGAAATTTACTCTCTTAAGTGGTGAACAGACCTTGAACGTGTTTTAGATAAATCCTCGATATCTATCGAACCCGTCGAGATATAGAATTAATTTTTGCTTCAGGATGATGATTACAGAAGTTAACGCAAAACGGTTTTCAGATTTTTCGAAATTCGATTTCTCAATACTGTGCAGGGGTGATGTTTTTTTTTTTTTGTGAATGATCGATTTTGATTCGACTGAACGGGCTAGCGATGTGATTTACACTTCAGTTGGATACTTATACAAATGTCTAAGATGTAAATTTAAAATATTTGAAAATTCGACACCCCAAAGGGTGAAAAAACACAAAATTTGTTTTCCATCAACCCACGATATCTATCTAACCAGTAGCGATATTGAGGTGTTGTTCGCGTCAGAGTGATGCTTACGTAAATATTTTAAAAAAATATGTATGAATTTTTTTTATTTGTAAGAAACGTAATTATTAAGAATAAAACTTAGTTGGTCAATATTCAAGGCAGGCGATCCGAAAAGCAGGAACGAGCAGCGAGAATCAACTTATACTGGAGTTTCACTACAGTAACATATCGAGACGTGGTGTTGTACAACCTCTATGAGCCCAGGACACAGATATTTTTTTTCAATAAATTTTATTTTCATGAATTATTTTGACGTTACGTGACGCAGTTGTTTGTCACTCAGGTCTGAATTCCGGGAGGTTCTAGGCTCGAATTCCGTTAAAAGTTGCGTGCAAACGTTCAATTCTGACACACAAAAACTACAATGCAGATCGAATTAGTGCAATTTACATGTAGTCTTTAAAAGGGGTAAAATTGCAGTTCGCTTTCCACTTAGGTTCCTCTACAATATCAGCTGACATATCGTCGGTATACTGTCAAAAGTGATTGAGTCATAAATGCTATTTCGTTTAAAAACAGTATTAAATTGTAGATATTAACAAAAATGTGGTATGTTACTATACTGTGACACAATAGTACGAAACGACGAATAGACTTTAAACTTGGGCAATTGTTCGTGAACAACATATACATATCCCTAGCATTTTTATAATTTTATCTCATTTTGACATTGTCACTTTTTGCAGTAAACCGACGATATATCATCTCACTTATCTCAGGTTTGGGGCACCAAAAACGTTTCCGCGAAACCTTTACCCTCTGAAATTTTGTAATGTCAATAAAGTTAATGTGAATATTTTAACAATATATAATTGAGGGCACCGTCACCAATGGTTGTGCACAGGGTACACAGATGTTTCTCATTCGATTAACCACTTACGTTAGATGTCTGTAACTACCCCAGAT
>PNEQ01084601.1:31170-57992 GCA_003012365.1 Medauroidea extradentata
AAATTGGCAGTTTTATAAATAAGGCCCAGGCGAAGTCGCTGTTAGTGGCAGGGACAAACTTAAGACTGCTTTTCGCGTGGACAGCTATAGCTACTTATCCTTCTGCAGAATTAGTTCAACTAGCCGCTTGGACATTCTAACACTTGATGACTGAAGTACCAATCTTGTGTACAAAGAGGTTTTTCAATTAAAGTAAATAATATCAGTTACGAATAATACTCGCGAGCAAAGCCGCGGAGGACTGCTAGTCTCTTATAATCATGTTGGTGTAGGCATTAAGAACCCTCATGCACGCAAGCATAGACTCTTGCCGGATAGGTCATTTATGTCAGCAGCTTTACTCATTAAGACTCAGAATCCACTGACTGGTTAACTTGTATTGTAAAACTAATTTTGTGGAATAAAACACAAAATTTGGATATTTGCATTTTAAAGGTTTCAGTGAAGTTTCTACCTATCTCTTTTCGTGTGATGGGTTTCCATCCAAACCCACCTTTTTTTGCATATTGTCATTTAAGGGCGCGGTCTACCACAATTTTCATAACCTTTTTTCATTTTTTATTTGTACCAGATATTTTTTTCTTAATAAGACACAAAATGTGACTAAATTTGGCTCTTGTGAAATTTTTTTATCTCTCATAGTTTTCGCGTAATGGCTTGTTAAAATCATGTTTTTGCATGTTTCCGTTTTAACGACTACACTAAAACCAACTGATATACCAAACTCAAAAAAATCACAGTGGATAAAGACATTGCAGGCTACAATAACATGCTCATGGAATTAAAGAATAAAAATTATTTGAATTTTAAAAAATTGCTGAAACTGAAAATAAAAATTAAAAAAGTTCAATAATTTGGGCCTGTATTCAGATACAGTTTTATTATTGGCTCGACTACTTCCAGGAAGGGTCGAATAAGTCAACGGCCAATTGTGAACGTGATACAGACCTATAGTTGCTGGGATTCTAGCTTGTGCATAAAATAAAACGCGAATTTTAAGATCTCTAGCTATACATGATTTTAAATTGTTATATAGGTGAAATTATATTATACAACGAATGAAAGTTTAACAAAATATGCTGTACTGCGTCGTCATGAAAAATATTGTAGTTTTAACAGAAGGGAAACTTCATAACCAGGAACAGGAAGTTTACGTGAAGAGAATTTTGCTTCAGATTGTTTCAATGTCTTACGTGCACATATGCAGATCTACTTGACGGTTATTGGCTGTATTTGTTCCGAGTCGTCTTTCATTTGTCTGCATCAATCAGAGCCAGGTTAAGTGCGATACGACACTCTTGTTATTTGTGGATACATCCCAAAGGCGATGGGAGTTAAAACATCCAATCACTGCACGAAGAATAGCCTCGACATGAGCTTTTGGTAATCAAACATTGTACAAAAAATATAGGTATTTTAACCAAAACGTGTTCAAGTATGTCACTTATACGAACTGGGGGAAAATCCTTTTCGCTAAAACTTTCTGTTCCTATTCATAACACCTGTTTGTGATAAATATCAATGCACGACAAATAGTAACGTAGTGAAGGACAACCACATTTTGTGATTGAATTTTTTTTTCCTATGAAATAAAGATACTGAGAGTCCATGTATTGTGCCTCGACAGCAATCTTCTGAAGGTTGCAACAATTTCAGAAGATATGCGGAGAAAAAATTATATAATTTATAAGTATATATATATATTAATCTTAGTTTCCATAATAATCACCACTGAAATAGAGTAGAAGAAAACAGCAAAACTTATAGCACAAAGAAATGTTAACAGAGTAATTGCTTAGTATTGAAATAATTATTTGTTATAAATCACGTTTATCATCAGAATCTAGTTGGGTCCGCCAACTTTTTACAGGCAGTATAAATGTTTGTTCATGACTGTACATCCCGCCCCTTCGTATAAGCCCGATGCCAGGCCGAACTGCCTCTGAATAGCCGAGTCAGGGCGGAGGGAAGGAGATGGGAGATAGTACGATAAATAACTGACACCATAACCGTGTACGATAATCATAAGAATCATCATAATAATGTTGTCCCTCCCTTTTTTTGTCGTCGAGAACAAAGGATGGGCGCGGAAAACAAGTAAGAGACAAAAAAAACCTTCCCATCCCGTGTTTCTGTACCAATCAAAAGATTCCCCTTGAGGTTAGCCGGCGAGCGAGCACCAATGGAAGGCGGGTTTTCGCCCTCCCCATGGCACACAAGTTGAATTGACGGTGGGAGGGGTCGTGTGACAGGGACATCCCCTTCCAGCGATGCGTACCTAGGGAATACCTGAATATAAAAGCTCCTGAGAGCCGAGGAGGGTGCATGCATTACCGCGCAACACCCCCCCCCCCCCTCGACCATCAACGTGGGCATAGGAACCCTCGGACTTGGTCGGCGGGGAGCAAACATGGATGTCGGCATTATTGCGAGAAAACCATCCGTGAACAGCCGCTGTACGCCCTCCCATTGATGAGCGCCATTGGAGGATACTGCTTTGCATCTACGTTCTTATAGACAATCAGATAAGGTTTGCTTATGCAGTACGAAAGTAAAAAAAAAAAAAAAAAAATCTAAACCCAGTTGCGAAAGAAATTCCCTATAAAACTATAGAAACGGTTTCCTTGTAAGAAATGTAGCAAAATATACAGAATAGTATTTTTACTTGCACTAAGGAAAATCGGAATATGAAATGATTTAAAATGGTTTAAATGCTAAAAAAAAAAAATAATAATAATTTTTATGTGTCAAAATATTTAAAATAAAAAAAAATCGCACAAGAATTTGGATTTGGAACTGAATCTATGGGTTTGACGACCACGCACCTTACTTCTAGACCACAGTAAGTAACAAACTATTTGCTGGTATTTGTTCGTATATATCCAAAACACAGTTCGTTGCCATATTATTTTTACTGTGTAGCACGTAATAAATATGAGTATTCGCTTTATTCCAGAAAAATGCAAACTAGAAAATGGGATTTGCGTACAACGAAATAATTTCCGACAACTTCGCGATTTTCGTTAACTATAAAGTTACCCTTAGTTATTTTCAATGAAAATCCATGTATTTTTTTTAAACTGTAGAAATAAATATTTTCATAGTGTTTCTTAAGTGGTGGTCTAAATGAAAGGATGAATTGTGCAGGTGAAAAGAAATTCAAAATATGTAGGCCTATACAATTTCAAAAAAAAAAAAAAAAATAGTAATAAATAAAAAATAGTGAAAGTAAGTCTTGAAACGAACAGTTTGAAAAATAACCATGTTCACCACACACTGTTCGTGTGTGTAGGTGTGTGTGTATTTGCTGGCGTTGTACGTAGACTCGCGTAATGTGGAAAAGGATCGGATACGTTCGTTGGCGATGTATATATAATAGCAAATATTGTAGAATGACAATATAGGAAAGTCAGAAGAAAAACAAGAGACGTGTTATTTAGTTCCAGTTCACGTCGATGTGAGCGCTGTTCCTTCTACAGTAGCACATTGCTCTATGGGTAGTTTTATATTTGGTTATTTATAAACTGAAATGTAATCACGAGTTTAGAATGTACTTATTATTTTTAATAACTATTTTGATAAGTTAAAATTAAAAGTATATATAAACACATCCTAATATTTTTAGTCTAAGATATATTTAGTTCATAAATGTATAACTACCATAGAAATTATAAATTTAAGAATGTGAATTTTGCTAGTATTTCCAGTTCACGCCGTTGATAAAACACTTCGCGCTTTAACAATGCTAAAAACCTCTTCTTTCACATATTGTTCTTATACGATATTTGATAATACTGCTTAACTTAACTATCCAGATTCTTGGAGTTGACTGGCGGTCTAACTCACAAATACCTTCACCTCGTTAATTTCTGAACCCGTTCTAACGGGACCGGCATAGGTGTGCGCACAGGTTCCTTGGCACCACCATTAGAATTTTATAACTGACACAATTAAGTTTTTTTTTATTTTCACTGGCAGAAAAAATACAAATCTTTCTAAATAAACTGCGGTGTTCTAAACACATGGTCCTTTAATGGAGAATCTTATTTTTAAGTAGATTTCCCTAATGTTTTTAAAATTTTCATTCTGGAATTGTACAGTTGTTTTGCAATGCGTTTTTGAATAATCTTGTTTCTATTACTTATAGCCTACAACTTAAAACCTATTTCATTCCATTAAACATGCTAATCAGTTAGGCTTTGTGGATGATTTGTATCCAGATGAAACAATTTTGTTAAGCCTATAGCTACATTGACGTGCCAATAATGCTATTTTTTCTCTTTTATTCGTGTGTAGTTAATCTGACACCGCCATTATTCAAGTCTGCGCACGCCTATGGGGACCGGTGTTTCTATTTACTTGTATGTTTCGTACTTACATTGTGAACATTACTTGCAAAACTTTATATAACTCTCGATATTGTGTATAACGATGTTAGATTAATAATAAACAAACTGAAAAGTAAATAAAAAATCACCTATCGTAATAACACTACGGTTGCCAACATTCCCGTTTTGTACGGGAAATTCTGTTGGCCTAAGTCTAAAGGAACTACCCGGAATGTACTTAAACCGGGACGCCATTTTTCTAGTCTTAAAGAATAACAAAATAAAGAAAAAATTACAGAATTATTAAAATCTACTAATTAAAAAAAACTATCAAATATTACTTTTCTGCATTCATATTTCGTTATACCGATGTTCAGAAATTATGGGAATAAAGCGTGATAGTGAATTTTCCACAATTCAAGTCGCATTACAATTCATTATAAATAATAGTATTCCTTGATCGTTTGACTTGACTTCAAATGAGTGTTGAGGTTCTGAAACTTCCCTTACTGTAAATATCAAAAGGTTCTCAACCTTAAAAACCACTCGGTAGAAATGAAACGTGTAACACAGAAAAATAAATCAAGTGCAAGGCTAGAGAACACAACGATGTGGTCACGCATTTAACGACACATTTCCTCTGAAGATTTTGTGACCAAGTTTCAGGAGCTAACATCTGCTTCCACCAGGAGGCAAACTTATGTGAAATCCCAAGTTTTCATCTTACATATATATGGTAAATATTCATCAAAATCAAATGCATTTTTATCTAGTATTATTTGCACGAGAATCCAGGTATTAGTTTTTGTTACGATTAAGTATATGTACCTATAAAGAGCTAAGCATACGCTATAAGATAGATAGCGAGTCGTAAATGGCAATTTTAATTGTTTCCAGCCGAATTAAAAAAAACTTATTTTCTGACAATATTATTAGACAAAAGAAAAATAGCGTTTTATCAAGTGCCCAATATTTCTTTACGTAACGGTTTTTTTTAACGTTTTTGTTTTTGCGTTTATTACGTGAATATTCTATTCTATCTCAATTTTCGTTAGGTATTATTTTCACTCGTGTTCTGGGTCGTAAGTTAGGTACCAGTTCAGTAAACTGAAAGAAACTGAATTTTAAAAACGCACACAACAGCAAAGGTATAACAGAAATAATTGAAAATAAGGTCCTTTATACTTTGAATTCTTGTCCAGAAAATGTTATAACATACCGTTAATTATAACGTTCTCTGTGTATTAAAATACTGTAGTGTTACGTCCGAATAACTCGGATATAATACATTAAAATTCACATGAAATATAAGCCATTGAAAGCAATTAATGTCAGTTAATTAACTATCAATTCAATGAACTGGCAGAATCATGTCAGAGTAAAGTCTTTTTCCGATGAAGTAAAATAATAGAAATCAATAATTCATAATGGCTCATAGCTTCGTAACAAGTTTTATTACACAAGTGAACGGCTCCTTGTTAAAAAGGCAGCGAGTTACCAAACAAATATTACATCTTAGCTTTACAATATTATTTCAATGATTACATACCTCTGAAATAAATGCTGCTTGTTTGGTAAACTTCAGAGTACACGTTAGTTTGTTAAGTACACATTTGAATAACGAACTCTTATTTTACAAAAATGGAAAATTTTAAGAGCACTTCTTAAAAAATAATGGTTAACTTTTCATGCAAAATAATTTCCTTTAGTGGCGATTCTATTTCTTCTACTTTTTTAAATGAACCAATCGTATTGCTACAAAATGTAAAAAAAAAAAAAATGTCCGGCAACGCCAAAATATTTAGTCGTTTTGGACATTACTAAATTATTTTGTGGTAACCATAAAGTAGGTGTTTGCTGCCTCCAGTATAAAGTGCAATGACTATAAAAATCTTGTACCCATAAAAAAAGTTAGCGAGGTCTATATAGATTACACTGACATTATGTGGTCGCCTCAAGAATGTTTTTTTTTCCTGTGAATACATAGTTTAAGAGCGTAACAGTTATATTGTTTCACTTTGATGGTGCGTTCTGAAAGTTATCGCACTCTGTAGATCTTGATTAATTAGTAAATAACAAAGGAAAGTCAAGGTTAGGAGAATGATAGGTGTTTATTAGTGATAAGACGCTAGTTTCCGGATTAAAATGTTTTGGTAGTCTAATAGATATGTAGATCCTCGGGTAATCCACTGTTACTATATAATTAAGTTAAACATACACTGTAAAAAACTTCCTCTAATGTTTAGGAAGTTATTATCCCAGACGCAGTATGGGACAGTTACAATACTTTCGTCTTGTAAATATGCAGACTTTTACAAATATTACAATACAAGTCTGGTAACTTTAGTATGAATTTGACTGTTTTATAATTAGGTTTAGGAGTGTTGCTATGATATCTGGGAAAATACTCTACCATACCTACTACGCACGTGTGGTAAATTTACAAACTATTTTTTAGAGTGTAAACCTACGAGGCCGTGGTAGTTCGTGTTTACGAAGCTTTCCTTTCTTCGGTTTATTCTCTTCTAACCTAGAATGAGCGTGTAACGTGTAACGCTTTTTCAATGTCATTTATAGAGCTAACATCTGTCACTGAAGATGGAAGGTTTGGGAAATTATAGGTTCTCAGCAAAATCTCTGCACCACGTTTAAACTGCAGACGTCCGACAGACTACACCAGATACTATAGGGTTTTGTCGCTAGATTAATGCAATTTTTGGACAGTTGTCATTACATACGTATTTATTATTGCATACGCTGTGTACTGCGTTCCGGAAAAAACAATTTTTATTCGCGAAAATTTATTTTCATACAAAAGAATATTGTAGCTCAGAGAGGAAAATAACATCAAAGGGACTAGGCGTGTTATACAGACTATAGATAAATTAAGACCTTTTGAATTGAAATAGCGATATTAGTGTCAAAAAAGGTTTATGGATATTCAGAAATTTTTTTAAATACAAGCAATCGTTATGTTCTTAAAATTTTAGTGTGTGGCACAATGCCGTCTTATTTGAATGTTAATTATTACATTCCAACAAGTTCGTTGGTTTTCGTTGGGTGTAAATCACATTAACGTGCAAATTTTGACTTTGGCATGCTGTTACGGAATACTGTGAATACAAAAAAGGTTCCATAATAAGATAGTGCAGTCAGTAGTTACGCCAACAAAACTACTATTGTTTCGTGCAAATACCAAATTATGAATATTGTACAACTCATTGCCCTTAAGGCTGTTTAAATAAAAAAAATTAGAGTTTCAAGAGTTTTTCCTTCGTTTAACGGCAGTCATATCAATGGCTATATGATAACATGATAATAAAAAGAGACATCAATATGATATATATTTTTTATACTTCTACGCATTATTGTGAACTTCTTAACATAATGTATTAAAGACTACAAACTGCAAAACATTAATAAATCGCATTGGTATGCACTGAATCAAATGTTTGTTAAAGTCGTTAAAGATTCATGACAAAATTTTTTTTCTGGAATCGAACAACTTGTTAGCCTTGATCCAGTATTTTAGTACACAATGTGGAGAGGTTGTTTTTTCTAGAGGCTTGTCTATACGCATCTATTTCGACAGAACACAATTCGAGGTTTTCGTCAGGCCTAAGTTTTGTTTATTCTGTCCTAATAAGAAGTTATAAACCACTAATAGCACTTGTTCGTAAGTTTCTACAGTAAAACTAGACATTTTAAATGTGACATATTTTTGAACATTTTATTTTATTAAATAACTGACGGAGCAATTACTGTGAAACACAACAAGCTACTATGTCCAGTAATGGAACAGTTCTTCGGAGATAGCAGCTACCAGCAGTTTTCGAATTCATAAACTGTAATTGTTAAGTACGATGTTTTTCGATCCAATTGTTTCAAATAGCACTGTTTGAATGATCCTTGTGATGATGGGAATTTAAATAGCTAAGAATCGACGAGTGATCATCAGCTGTTTACTGGACCTCTGTACAACAGTACCAAACTTCTGACACCGTCCACACAAACCTTCTTGCACTTGAAAGTCTCATAATCAGAAGTACAGGTTAGGGTCTTTTAGCCCATCACAAGAGAGCACAGCCAAGGAAAAAAACATAAATGCACATTTAGTAAATCAATTTTACTGTGCTGATATAAATTCGACGGTATGGCCAACAACACATCCCAAGCTATTTCAGTACTTCCTGAAATAATTATCTCAGATTTGTAGGGACCTGAAAAATTCGCGTTTTTTTTTTTGTGTAGAAGCAAGGATTGAAACCACTGTAATTTTCTGTCACGTTTGTAATTGGCTGTTGACTTATTTGACACCTCTTGAAGGGATGTGATCCAATAATAAGTAAGCTACGAAACGCAGGGCCAATCATGTGGTATCACTGTGTCAGCGAACTGCCAATGACCAGCAGTAGTCTGCTTCAGTATACTTATATTCTTGGAAGCTAGCCTTCAGGGCGTTGAACCGGCGAATTTTTCAGGTCTGTACCGATAAGGAATGGATAACCGCACTGATTTCCTTGTGTCTCGGTAAACTTTCATAAGAACTAGTGTACTTATCTGGTGGCTCATTTCAGAAAGAAATTCCATTGTTAGAGATTATGGTATATCACGAAGATGTTTTGTGCCAACATACCCTTGAAAACACTGTAGTTTCTGAACGCGTATGACTGGGTGAAATAAGCCGAACACAGCATAGCTGTCTGCAGACTAATAATATACATCAAACAATAGCGGGATTCTTATTGGCTCAGTCAAATAGGGTAACGGCTCCAAGTACAAGTGAAAGCCAGTCATCTTTTCATAACTTGAAAGTTCGTTGAAACCCAGCAAACAGTCAAGTTTTCCCGCGATAAACCATCATTTCTACCCATTGTATTTTATTTGCTTGTAAATGTATAACTTTTTGGAGAAAATATTTCTGCACCAGTTAGCTTCAGTGCCTCGTGTGCAGATCTGTGACTCTGCTTCATGCTCAGTGATTGGCTGAATCTAACTATCACGTGTAATAACGTTTTACTGTAAATCACGGGCGTGTTTTGTTCGCAGTAACCTTATTCTGGCTGGTAGGGTCAATTGAGAAACATCTTTACACAAATACACTCTGCCAATAACAAAGAAGGAGAACTGCAGAGGTGGAACTAAGACACTGAGACAAGTTGGTGGAGAAATATTTTTGAGAAAATCAGGTCTCTCTACGCATCATATAAAGAAACGTGTGTGAAACTGGAATACTGTGGCAGCCTTGAAGACGTTATCATGGAAATTGGCAGCGACCAACACGCGCGTAGGCTATGTTTAGGGACGGTAATTTACGGCGGGAAAGGTTGGCAGTTTGCTAGGCTCCAAAGTAATGTAATTATTTCCTACCTTTATAATTTCGTTGCTGGTGAGTCCGTATTTGACCGGGCCGGTGCTAATTCAGGTGCGCTACGACTGAACGCATGATATATGTCTGTCTGCAACTAAACCGCGTCACATAACCGTCATCTTATCATACGAGACATATGACGCTACACTGACCTGGGGAATACGTTGCCAGAAAATATTCTTGCTATTTTCCACTGTCTCTACCAATGATCCCTTGTTTCTACTACATTAAGGCTCGATTTCAGTCACCATATTGAATTTTATTTATTTTTTCGCTTTTGGAATTCCAAGAACAAAAATGTTAAATATGAGATTATATCTCAAATTCTATTTACATTTCTCAACAGTAGTGACCTTGCGATTTAGCTGCTAACTTTTAACTAAGCCGCAATGTGTTTGGCTAATTTTTTTGTATTCATAATTTGCACGACAGATTGTAACCTAACCATACATTACTAGCTCTCTCTATTGCAATGCTTGAGTTGTAGCTCAAGGTAACTAGAATGTGCGGTATAGTCACCGATTTAAAATTTTTGTTTTCTGAATTCCAAAAAAGCGAAAAATAATAACATTCTATATGACTACTGAAACCGAGCCTTACGGCCATTAATTTTTTTTTTTACGTGAAATATAGCAGACTTCATAAAACCGTTTCCCTGTTTTGGTTAATGTGTTTAGTGTTTGAAGAAATTCTTAAGGCCCTGTAGTTTCAGTTAATCATTTAATTCAGGAAATTTTCGTTAGTTAACTAAATGTCTTAACCCACGAAATGAATGTTGTGTGTATTTACATACTGTACTACCGGTTCTCTTCGTCCTTGCTACAATTTGGTCTGCCCGTATTTTATCGGTTTCAAAAGTTGCGAATATATATTATTATTTATCAGCAGTAAATTATAAGTCTTGTTCGTGTCGACATGTGTGTGTTGCGTTAAATTATGATTGTCACATATACATACAGCTTGGTTCGTTTCATGGACGCAGGGTCGAGTTATAGGAATATTAAAAACGTACGAAGTTGCAGAATTTTGTTCTCTGAAAAGGAAGCGAGACAATTAAAACACCCAACGAAAATGTGCCGGAATTAACTGTAGCCTGGACATATTTTTAAGACACGCAATTTAATCACACAAGGCGTTTTGTCACATACAACAAATAACTTGTAAAATATAAATAAAATACGAGGCAAAAATGTTGAATATATAACCGAAAATACTTAAGTTTTATATAATGTGTCTTTGTTTAACATAGAATTTTGGTATCAGCTCTGACATGCGAATGAATCCCGTTGCTGTTATTCATCACAAAGTTCCATATCTAACGATGGCGATAACAACTCCACAGTTGACGTAGGAACATCAAGTGTTGAAATTCCTGAACGAGGTATTCAATTGGTTAAAGTAGTACAAGCAGTATTCACTTAACTATGAATGAAGTTATATACGTACCTACAAACAAAAAGTCAACTTAAATATGTGCAGGCTATTGATGATACAGCGAACACATTCTAAGTCACTCTCAAGAGGTATTAAAAGCAATTAAATATGTTTTTTTCTGAGACCTCAGACATTGGTGCATACCTAAAGTAATAAGCAAATTAGAAGTAAATATCATGTTAAGGAGGCCGCCTGGATTGATGTATTTTGCGCGTTCGAGGTCTAGAAGTGCGACACAGTACGTGCATCACGCCTCTCCATAGTCTCTAAGCGCAAGTAACTGTACTGCTGTGCAGTCTTCTCGCCGACAACTCGCCTCTATGAGATATTCAGTATGACTCTATAATTTATTATGTAATATTAAAGTTAAATGTGTATTGCACATGCACATGCATTTTTAAAGGTGTTGTGACTAGATTTTTATACGTAAAAAGTACTGTCAAAAGCACTAATGCTCCCTACTTACGGCCACTAGTAAATGTACTTTAATGAGTAGTGATGAAATCGAAAAATGTACACACGTGAACGTACTCTGAGTACTACTCCAAAGTAAACTTTATTTAAGCATACTGTGAAGCTTTTTTCCAATTAATCGTGTCACGGCCGAAACTTTACACGCCGCTCAGTGGCCTGCCAGACGGCCATCTGAAGTAGAATTGTAATTTTTGTACTAACTAGTGGCAGAAAAAAAAAACAAATTAACTAATAATAATAACTAGGCGAGAATTAAAAAGTGCTCATTTTACCTTACGCTGCTTGTATAAACTGTGAGTGCAATACAAGGATAGTCTACACATTTTTTAAAGTGTTTTATGGGGAAGTAGTTGGTAATTATTTTGTAATTTATTATTTCATTTAACCGGTTACTGGTTACGTTTAGACACATTTAGTCTCTCAGATACAACCTAATTTTAAACGTCATTTGTATTTAGGGGACGCGGGCGGAGCAATAATCAATTAATAAATAAAATTAATACCATTGTTCGTGTTTGTTCAGTTTTTATTTCCAGAAAAATTTTTTTTAAACGTCCATACACTTTAAATTGTTTTAGTTTAGAAAACTTGGCACATAGTATTGGAAGTTGCTTTGCCCCAACTTGTGTGCAGCTAAATTCAAATATGTGACGATTCTGAGATCACTCCTAGTTGCGACATCCGGAATTGACTTAAGAACTTAGGCGTAACACTCCACAAGAGTCAGTCGACGTTTTCTCAATGACGTCACTTAACTGAGCTACGACGTTAGACCTTGAAAATGGAAGAGTTGTTCAGAACCGCCTAAACGAGATAATTTATTTGAAAGATTTGTTAAACGGAAATTAATGATTTAGAGGCATATACAGGATATACGCCACTGGACCACTTTGTCTTCCCAGAAAATCAAAGGGTTAATAGCACAGGAAAGCAGCTGCGATCATATACAGGTTGTTAATGAATGACTTTTAAAACATCCTATAGTGAGATGGCCGACACTGAGACATGAAATTTGATAAAAGACACATGGGGTCGCAAAAGTCGGGAACCGCTTTAAAATTGGTGACCAAACGTTGAACATATGGTATCACAGATGCCGCACATCACTGCACCTGTGACTGCTGGGGATAGCGTTCGTGTTGCATCGAACCAATTAATTGTGTCTACTAAGCAGTGTACCACGTGGACCGCGTAGACGAGATTTGCACTCTGTTAAAACAGTATCATTTCAATTATTTCAATTTACTCCAGCGTTCGTGACAATTCTGCTGATCATCTTTTGGATCGAAGGTTGTCGTCTAGTGACATGACAATGATGGTGCGATAAATCGCACAGCGTATTTCTAACTTGTACTCCCATGTATTCAAGTTGGTTTTTTCCATATTAGTATGTTTTATATTTCCTATTAATTAGTCACTCTGCAACACTTTTTGTCTAAGCACAAATTTTGTCGTGGCATTGAAAAATTTTGCTCGGATACGAACAACTGTCGCAATGAGCAATGATTTAAAATATAACGTTAATGATCTATATATTTTCGAAAGAAATGAGAAAATAATACATTCCCCAAAAAATATGTTTTAAGAAACATAAAAGTTTTTAAATTTTTAACTGTAAATACATATTTCCTTACCACAAGTTAAGATTTGTTACTGATTACTGATATTTTACAATTTTTGCTATCGATATTTTATTCACATTGTGAGTTATTCAAGAAGTACCAAATATGGCGGGAGTCTGAAAGTTTAATTTCGCAGCAAACATTGGCTAAATTATCAATTTGCTGGTAGTCAAAATACGTAACAAAGAATCGCACGGCAGTTGCACATGAAGCCTTATTGCATGCAAGAGAATTGAAGTAATGTACTTAACTTCCTTGTTTCCAAAAAGAGGGCCGTTTAGCACATTTCCACAACCACTCCAAGCAGCTTAGTGTACTGGGGTGTCAAGGGGTACTGCCTCAGGGGACGGGACAGAAAGGGAAAGGGGGTATGAGGTGGTGCATTGTTGAAGACGACGAGGAACTTAAAGCAAAGCCCTAATGAACCGTTCAACAGCCAGTTTTCAGCTCGCGAATTCATCACGACATGCAGTCTCCCCCGACGTACCCGCCGGCTCCTTAATCCGTTGACAAGCTACAATTTTAAACTTTGCCTACCCTCCCCCTCCACTCCAGCACCTCCAGACAGCTTGTGTAAGAGTCCTCTGAACACAGGAGGCAGGAAAACAGTTGAGGGACTAATTAGGCTACACGCTCATATCTGTAGTGCGCCATGCATTTAGGAAACACACATTCCTGCGTCTCCTTATCAGCATAGACCAGGCATAAATTAGCGTAGGATCATTTAATGACGTGCTGAAGTCCGAACAATAATTTTACGTTGCTGCCAACCCTTCAATCACTTGGAGAAAATTGTTGCCAAACTTTGCCTTTTAGAAAAACTGGAGTTTGAATCACTACAATATATTCAACGAAATTTCATTATTTATTCCCGTATTTTCTACACCGTGTTCCCCCAAATACTGATTCGATTTAGAGACATCATCTACATATGTTAGGTAATATGAATAGGTGTGACATATATATGCGTGTGCGCGTACGTTTGCATGAGACATTTCTTCTACCTTGTCTAGTGCTTGGAATTGGAAACATAAGAATAAAATGAAGTATAATTAGAGACACTGGAAAATCGCGGGAATAGTTGACTGTTTGCTAGGCTCCAACGTGATGTATATAACACTGAATGTTTTGTATCAACATTGGCTATCGTTTATTTATAGCATTTTTTCTCTCTACAACAGGCCCAGTTAGAACTGCACAGCTTGGACACACAGCGTGTGTGGTTTGTCCCAAAACTGTTCATACGTGTCACGGTTAATATAATACGGTTTATTGGAGACTATTTTAAAAATGTTCGCTATTTTCCAGTGTCTGTAAGTATAATACCCGGGATAAACACTGTCAGGAAAAAAACAGTAAATTTACAGAGAATTTAAGGAAGGAAGAATGCGCCGTAAATAAACGAAAAGTCAGCAAGATTTTCAAATAACAGATTCCTCGTGGAAGAACTTTGTAAAGAAGAGCAGACAGAGATGGATATAGCTTCCTTACGCTATCTCTTCCTCTCGCTCTATTTGCGCATGCTTCGGGTATGTTCGTATACCTTCGGCTAGGGACCGTGGTGCCAACGCAGATTTATGGAAAGCTGAGCACACTAATTTAAATAAATTCCTGCAATACCAACGGAGGAGTGCGTATTTCTGCTTCTTGCTAGTTGAAATCTGGAAAGTAGGTATATGTTTCTCTGTTTAGGCTAATAAACAGAAATTGCTACACATAGTTACTTCTAGTTGCAAGGACATGTGTTTGGCTGCACTGCAAAAGGTGCGTTTTCTTTTGTCCATTCTACGTGTTTGTTCTTCAAGGTTATATTTTCACGGGCGCCATGGCCGGTTGTAGAGTATTATTAATGTTATTATCACTATTATTATTATTTTATTATTACATTTACATGGTTATTAAAATAATCGCGAAGTAATTTATTGAGATTCAAGAAGTAACATAACTCCTTGACTGCTTAAAATCTCGACTGCAAAAAAAAATCTATAGCAAGGGTGCCGTGTGAGGCTATCGTACAAAGTTACAATGGGAATTACTCGTATTCAGGACCTGTCAGTCAATAATCGTGATATAGGTATATGAAAAATGACGATGGAAACTTATTGTATTGTATTCAATTCATTACAAAACGCTGAAAAAAAACTTTATGGTCACCACTAAATATTATGACATTATAGACCTCACAATTTTTTTGTGGTGACTATAAAAATTTTTGCTGTCTCCAGTAAAGTTTATCATTGACTACAAAAAATATTGTAACCACTACACAACAATTTTGTGAGGTCCATATTTACAAAGCATTTTGTAGCCACCACAAAATCGTTTTTTTTTTCTGTGCGTAGTAATTAAAATAACAAAAGCTTGCATTGATAATTAGGCTAATAATTAAAAATTTAATGTTACTGTTGTCGAATGTAAGCACGTCTGAAAATTTAAAAATTGTCATATGGCAACAGGAAATTTTTGCGTATAGAACACATCGTAACGCACTAGGTCGTTCTTTTGAAATTCCTCTGCACAAATGGTGATTCGATGTTCTTTTGTTCGGATATTCAAACTGACGACGTACCTTCCACTGTTTTCGTCTACCTCCCTTCTCCCCTCGTCGGGCAGTCGAGCTTAGTCCCGAAGTTCCGATAATAGCCGGACACATTCGCACGCCACAAAACAATGCCAAAACCCGGCCAACAAAAGGCGGAACCGAAAAACGCGAAGACACGCCTATTTCCGCTGCTTTCTTTCCAACGCTAAAGGGCAGGAATACAACGTGAGTTAGAGTACGGCAGAGCTGGCAATACTGTACGTTCAACGAAACAAGTGAAACATTATGCTAAAATGTGTAAAAACTGTTACTTATCTGCTTTTGTCACACTTTGTTATACCACAATTGTTTCTGAACCGAGATGCACAAATATAATAAAAAATGTTCTTAGCCACCATCATTTTTGGGTATACTTTTCTATATTAAGAAACAGCAATTTGCAATAAAATTAAATGTCTACTATTGCTTTGCAAATAAACAATATGTTAATCGATTTTCTAAAACCACCATCCAGCATGATATGAATAGACGTCTTCATGACCTCATTATATTATCTGTAAAGAAAATTAATTTCTTGAGTGTGTAATTTAAACAATTGAGTGTAAATTACATGTATTAGAGTAGTTATATACATTTGAAAGCAAACTTAAAAAATACTGCAACTGTATTTTTTGTGGACTGGCGAGGTCGTGCGGCTTTTTTTAAATATAGAAATCAGCTGTGTTTCTGCTTTTGCGATTGAAATTTTAATTCCAACATTTTCCTGCAACTAAGATTCACAAAGAAATTTCGCTACAAATCGTAGTAGCGCTATAATAATAGTTTATAACAAACAAATACGTGTTACAAAAACAGAAGTTGGTAGTTTATTTACTTAAGATATACGGTTTTAAAAGTTATCGAGGGGTAGAATTTCTTTCTAATCCGACAGGAAAAGTGAAAATATTGAATCACATTAAGAAAAACTACAAGGAATATTTATTTTAATGTTCGAGGGGGAAAAATAGCTATTGACGAAAATATAGAAAACAGATTTCACAAATTCAAAATTCTGCCATAGAACATTAAACTTTAGAAAATTTCAGGGGAAAGGGAAAACGGATAGAAAAAGAAGAACAAGTAAATAAAAAAAATTGAAAAGTAATTTATATCAACTGAAGTTGCTTGTACCATTTAGGTACAAACTCATATTAATTCGTTCTTCCAGTAAAAAAATAAAAATAAAAACAATACTTCAACATACTATGTTCAGTTCTTTACTAAATAGGCGTATATTATTTTGTCTTTATGAACACATATTTAACGGAATTTTAACTGTTTATGTTTCAAATAAAAACTTGTTCACTCATTACAACTATTTCACTTAACCTTGCTACTAAAGCGTTCAGCCACATAACATTATTTTCTCATTTGCAATCTACATCTCTTTAATTCAGAAAACCTCTTCCAACACGTATTGAGTATAATGAGAGAGGTTATCGTAATACCTGTCTGCCAGGCTTACACAAACACATTGTCATAAAATAAAGTTTCCGAGATAACGCGAATTGAGTTACAATATGTGCTTACATATTTACAGACCAGCAGTCCCCGCGGCTTTGCTCGCGAGAATTATTCATAACTGATAATATTTGCAGTAGTTGAAAAAACTTCTTTGTACACCAGATTGATACTTCAGTCATCAAGTGTTAGAATGACAAATCTGCAAGTTGAGCTAACTCTGCAGCAGAATAAGTAGCTATAGCTGTCCACGCGAAAAGCAGTCTTAAGTTTGTTCCTGCCACTAACAGCGACTTCACCTGGGGGCCTATGCTCGACTTTTCAGTCGTATTCGAGTAGGGAGCCGAATGGTGTTTAGCCGAATGAAACACAGTGTTGGTATGCTGGAACCATTCGAGTCGACTTGGAGCGCTCGGAATGGAAGTCGAGTGGTTCAAACTGAGTAACTTGGCCGTCTCGCATACGACTGTGTGCACAAAATCATATTGCCTATTGCTGTTTTACTTTTCAGAGAGTTTTGTATTTTAAGGATTAAAAACTAAATCGAGTATTCATTCAATGCAATATAACGAAAACTAGTTTATCAAGCAGTTGTGAGTCTGATTTACGTTTAAGCTTGTCATCAAAATTTATTTAATGTTATAAAGACCTGGTTTGGACATAAAATGCAGAAAAACTTGTACAAGATTCCAGGGCTAGGTAAATTGTAATTATATTTAACATTAAATATTTACAAAATATTTAAATATACTGCATTTCATTTTAGAAAATTCTTAATTTCAAAGCATAATATTATGTGCATAACCAAATTTAAATTATAAAATTGTAAGTTAAGGTAAGCCTGACGTAAATAACATTATAACTAATTATAATTTTAAAGAAAAACATTTTTCAAATGATTTGCCAAAATAATTAAAAATTTTAAAACTGTGTGGATTGTAGCGTCGTGGTAGACATTTTAGATAAAATTTACTACACCTTCCTGTAGTTAATTAATAATTATGTAAATATAGGACTTTTTAATCTCGCCAAATTTTTTTTTCAAAACAAGTGTCTTGGAACGTTTAAAGTAAGGATATACTAGTTTACGAAGTACATTGTTCAAGTAATTATTTAGGCCGATAGTTTTCGCGAAAGATATTTGTTCTGCTTTCTTTCAATGTCTACGTGCATTTCTGTGGCTCTGCTTCGTGTTTATTGGCTGCGTGCCTTTGTGTGGAGGCGTCACTTATTTGACTGTACCAATCAGAATACGGTTACTGATGCACCACACTTCTGTGATTAGTGGGTATAACGCCAAAACGCTGAGAGTAATAAACATCCAATCACTGACCACGAAGCAGAACTGAAGGTGTGCACGTAAGTCACTAAACCAAGTTGTTTCAAAAATCGCACTTATAAATACATTCATATACTGATAACTTTTACTTAAAGCAATTTGTACATCATCAAAAGATAAATATTTATTAACCTAGTTAATCACACTAATGTCGATGCATCTGAGTTACAGAATATTATGTAACACTAGCCTTATTTGTTCCGGAAGGTAGGTTTTATTAATTCTTATGTTTTAAATGCATTTTAAAACTAACAACTTAGTAATTCGTTGACCTTAGAGTAAAATATATGCATTATTACAATAACACACAGCTTGTTCAGCAAATGCGTTGTTCCGAATTTGTATAGGCCTAACTATTATAAAGTTTAAAAATATTATGATTATAGGTCGACTATCTCGAAAATCCAAAGTCGTTAGTTCATTATATGTTTTAGTGGTTTCAGTTATAAATTTCACACATATTAAATTTGAATGTTTATTTATTAATGAGTATGATTAATTTTACGCTTAAATTTAATTCATGAAAATTTATTCATAAAAATTCTTAATAAGGCACGTTGATATTCGAGAACCATTATTCAGACTTAATTATTCTAAGTCTTTCAAATATACCGTTACACAATTCGAACTTAATGAGCGTTCACTGACAACGCTGGTGCATTTCCTATAATTAGAGATGATGGTATATCGCGAGAATGTTTTGTGCCAAGATAGCCTTGAAAACACTGTTAAAAAGTAGCTGTCTGCAGACCAATACCAGGCATCCAATATTACAATATCGGGATTCTTATTGGCTCAGTCAAATAGGGCAACAGCTCCACGTACAAGCTGAAGCCAGTAATATTCTGGTAAGCTGGACGTGTATTGAAATCCATGAAACAGTCAACTTTTCCCGCGATAAACCATCATCTCTACCTATAATGTATTATAGTAGCGTGTTGTGGACTAATTCAAGGAATACTCTTGTGGTTTGAACTTGGCTTCACACATGGAAGACGACTTGTAGAATAAAAGCTACGTACGGCGCAGTACGATATGTAGGGTGAAAAATAGCTTCTGAAGGGGCGAGTTCACCGGAAATTTTTATTGTTTTATTAATTTTTAATTTTTGATCGGTATATGGTTATTTTGTAGACATACAATGAAACTATTTTTACTGTAATGAAATTTTTTTAGCGTCATAGGTTTTTGTGTACTGGAATACCAAAGTCCAAATTTAATACAGAAGTTTTAAATTAATATGAAAAGAACATACTTACCGGAGTGAAACCATTCATTCTGAATAACAGTGTCTTGGTCGACGCCAAGATATGTATAAGAACCGCATTACATATTATTTTTGTATTTTTTAAAGTTTAAGAAAATTTGATTTTTTTTTTAAATTTTAAGTTTAGTTTTTTATAAAAACCAAAGAAAGTTAAATGCTGTTTTAATCATGTATTGGCGTATCCAATCCACTGTTCTTCAGTGTGAATTATAAATATTTCATATCTCTTAAGAATATATAAATTATTAAAACAATTATTATTTTCGTTTAACTTCCCCTAACGCCTCAATATTGTATCACTTTACACCACGTCTACGCAAAGGGCTAAGCCTAACATTACTGCCATCTTATTCACAACAGAAGACTTCAATAAACTCAAAATCTGATTAAAATACAGTGTCATTGGACAACTTAGTTGTCTATTTAAAAATTAAGACTCTTATTTCTTTGGTAACTTGATTTATAACTGGCATATTTCCAACCATATATCCCGCATTGTAAATAAGTCATGTTACTGTAGCTACCTACATTTAAAAAAAATTTCTATCCGCAAACTGTTGTTTCCTTTCAAATTTATTCGTAGTTATCAAATCTGATACTAACAGAGTCAATTTTTTAAAACTCAAAATATATTTCTGATATAATTTCCCTGATAATAAATAGCATGAGGAGAAATTGAAAGTAGTCATTTAATTTAAAATGCAATGAACTGCAGCGAACAGCAAATTAAATTCAGCTGGCGTATTAACTGTAGTTTTATATCACTCGATCGTTTATTGACAGTAATAATATAACAAAAAAAATTTAAAGTGGAGCCAAAATTGTTTTAAAGGATTAAATTCAACTAAACTGTCAAGACTAATAATTAAAAAAAAAAAAAAATTACCAAACAAAGACTCGAACCAAAAACACGTCATATATGTGCGACACACCGCACGCGTTTTACCAGTTAGCCATTCCTTTCTTCTACACGACAGCAGCAAACGGCTTGATATATAAGAAACGTGTTTTTTTCCTTGTTTTTCGTTTAGTTACTTTATGTTGTGAAGACGTACACATTTAGTCACAGTTTTGCTGTTATTCGGTTTCTAGATCAAAATAATGCTCTATTAGGAACATTTGTTTCCAAAAAACTGTGAATAATACACATATAACTGCACCTCTAACTGTCGAATTGAACTGTTTGGATCTCGACGACTGCCATATTTGTGTTTGCGCGTCACTCGAGTCGAATGGTGAAAACGAATACGGCAGAAAACGGTATGCTCCACTTTCAAGAGCTCGTATACGGAATTACTAGGGCCACGATTTTGTCGCGAAAAGGTTTTTGCCTCACTTTGTTTCAGTGTCTCTCGTACAAATCGGCAGTTCTGTTTCAAGGTTATTCGCAGCGTTTCTATGTTCAGACACGTTTCTCATTTGACTGCACCAATCAGAATAAGATTATTGTGAGTCTGTACGTCTATAATTTGCCAAGGCCAGTGAGCGTAAAATCATCCAACCACAGACGATGTAGCAGAGCTGCAGGTGTGCACATGACGCATCGAAACCAAATGTTGCAAAAATCTTTTCGCCATAAAATCGCGGCTCTAGGAATTACTGTACTGAGTGAGTAGCGGCGGCCATTGAAATGACTCGCTCGTAATGCCAACAGAAGCAATCCCGGTGCAAAAAAAAATATTTATTACAATGATAAGAGCCACGGATTTAAAAAAAAAAACTGAAAATGAGGAACGGTTTATGCGACATTTATGATTCGTTCATTGTGGCTAATTGTAACGCTTTGAACAGCTGCTTGCTTGGACATTTTTCATAATTTATTTTTTTGACGAAACCATTCCTGAAGACAGTTTGATAAATATGGTTTTACTTTTCGAAACACAAGGAACTGTACATTTTTAAATTATTTTCGGCAATGATATAAGGCGAGTGTTTATGTCCATTAGTTACACAGGGCAAATATAGAGTGTTCTTTAAATACAAGCAGCTACTTTGGTTCATTTATAATATATATAAAGTTCGCACGTGAGACTCTTTTAATATACTATTATTTACAAAATTATCCCTTACGCAAAAAACTAATTACCATCAAAATAATTTTTTCCATCTTGCGTTTTGTGCAATAGTTTAAATATATATTAAATGAATTTTCTGATAAATGAAATAAATTATTCTTATTGATTACACAACACACAAAAAAAACATGACTTGTTAGATTGTGTACGTGTATTTATTTTCCGTAGAGCAAGGATGGGTTTACAACAATGTTTATACATTGATAATTTCTCGCACCTACATCCGCTGTTACTCCCCAAATATCTCAACACAGTTAAAATATATAGGTGAACAGAAGTAATAAAACATTAACTATTTTGATTTATCAAAGAGTCAGTTATGAAAACAAAGCTACTAAGTATTTTAACTTTGACATTTTTTGAGAATTTTCGAAAGTCACATCTGAAATATGTGTTATCTACCGTATGTTTTGTCAACTTCTCGTATGCGGGATATCAATCCGACCGCCCACTGCCAGTCGAGTAGAAACTCGCATACGAGAGACTCGTACGAGTGCGGCAGAGGTGTTCAAGCATACCAACACTCCACACCGAGCAGTACGGCAGGCGGCTCGACTGTGAGTAATACTAGAGCACGTGTCTCCAGCATACCATTTCCCGCATACGCAGAGCCGCATGCGAGTTCGACCACTCGACTCGTCTCGAATAGACTAGGAACCCGAACGATTTCGAGCATAGACCCCCTGTGGGCCTTATTTATATCACTGCAAAGTTGACGTTGTGGGGTAGTTATAGACTTTTAAATGTAAGAGGTTAATTGAATGAAAAACGTCTGTGCATACCCATTGCTGACTGTGCCCTTTATTATATAATTTCAAAATATTAACTTAAAGTTTAATGACACTAAAAAGTTTTGGTGGGAAAAGGTTTCGCGGGAACGTATTTGGTGCCCCAACCTTGGGATTACTGAGATAATAGGCTATATTATGTGAGCTGATGTTGTCGAGACACCTAAGTGGAAAGTGAGCTGCACAATACATTTTACCCCTTTTAAACGAATACCTGCAAATTAAACTAATTGGATCTGCTTTGCAGGTTTTGTGTGCCAGAATTGAACGTTCGCACGCAGATTTTTACGGAATTCGAGCCCAGAACCTCCCGGAATATAGACCTGAGCTACAAACAACTGCGTCGCGTAACGTCGAAATAATTTATTAAAAACTAATTTAACTTAAAAAATAACATATTCATGTCCTGGGCTCATAGAGACTGTACAATACCACGTCTCGATATGATTCTGTAGCGTGAACTCCTGTATAATTTTTTCACGCTGGTCGTACTTGCTTTTCGGATCATCTGCCTTGAAAGTTCGCAAACTTAGTTTTATTCTTTACAACCATGTTATCTCGTAAAGTAAAACATAAGCTTACATATAATTATTTAATACTTAAGTAAGCATCACTCTGACGAGAACAACACCTCAATATCTCTACAGGTTAGATAGATATTTTGGGTTGATGGAAAACAAATGTTGCACTTTTTCACCCTTTTGGGGGTCGAATTTCGAAATACTTTAATTTCACATCCCAGACATTTGTATAAGTATCCAATTGAAGTGCAAATCACGGCGGTACTCCGTTCAGTCAAATCAAAATCGATCATATGTTAAACAACACATACGACAATGCGCAGTGCTGAGAGTTCGAATTTCGAAAAATCTAAAAACCATTTTGCGATAATTTTTGTAATCATCATCCTGAAACAAAAATTAAATGTATATCTCGACGGGTTTTATAGATATCGGAGATTTATCAGAAATACATTACAGTTATTTTCACCACCTAAGAGACAGAATTTCAAAAAACCCTTAAATCATATTTTAGACTACTTTACTGGTGTCTCTTGAACGTGAAAAACACGACGATAACCCGCTGGGTTCAATATATATATATATATATATATATATATATATATATATATATATATATATATATATATATATATATATAGGGTTCAAAAATATATATTTGAGTAAGCATTATTCTTAAACAAAAATCACTTCCCTATATAAAAATCGATAAAATCGATATATATCGATTGTGAACAGAAAACATATTTTACCCTTTTTTTTAACCTCTTTAGGGCCGAATTCGGAAAATATGTTTTATTGGTGCTTGTGCTTGGGATATTTACAAAAGCATCAATTTAAAGCAAAGAGCACTTCGATATCTCGATTGGTCCGATAGATATGGAGGGATAATCGAAAACACATTTCACGTATTTTCACCCCCTTAATTAAAGAGTTTCATAACGTCTTGGAGACCTGTCATAGACATTTGTAAAAGTAACCAATTAAAGTTAAAATCACGGCTATTGTTATATTTTAGAATTTCATCAAATTTGGTACACATATACTACATACAAGACATTTGTGAATTTCGTTCATCTTATGTTCATGTTTTCAAAATTGCGGTCATTTTTATATTTTTAGCAAAGTATTTCATATGTCAGGAAGTTTTTTCAGGCTTTTATCAAACTTTGTACTCATATACTACATACAAAGTTGACTTTACTTTTGTGTATTTCGTTTATCCAGAGGTCATGTTTTCAAAATGGTGGCCATTTTTATATTATAGTATAGTGTTACAGTACATATCTTAGGAAGGAATTTTCAGGATTTTATCAAAGTGGGTACACATATACTACATACAAGCTGACTTCACTTTTGTATATTTTGTTCATCCAGAGATCATATATACAAAATAGGCGGCAATTTTTTTATTTTAGCATAGTATTAAAGCACACATCTTAGATTTTTTTTTTTTTTTTTCAGAATTTCATCAAACTTGATAGACACACAATGCATTCAAAACTGACTTTACTTTTGTGTAGTATTACAAATCTTAGGAAATGTTTTTCAGAATTTTTTCAAACTTGGTACACATATACTATATACATTGCTGACTTGACTTTTGTATATTTCTTCCATCACGTATTCATATTTTCAAAATGGCGGCAAATTGTATATTTATAGCATAGTATTACATATCTTAGGAAGTACTTTATGAATTTCATTAAACTTGGCGCGCGCACACACACACACACACACACACACATATATATATATATATATATGTGTGTGTGTGTGTGTGTGTAAATCTTACTTGATGTATATTTTGTTTATCCTGTCTTCATAATTTCTAAATGGCGGACATTTTTTTTTTATTTTACTTGTCTTAGGAAATATTTTTCAGAATTTCATTAAACGTGGTACACATATATTGCATACTACGTTTATTTGAGATTCTGTGTTCATAGTTTCATAATAGTAGCAATTTTTAAATTTATAGCATAATATGGCATGTGTATTTTTAGGAATTTCACCAAACTTTATACACATATACTACGTAGCCAACAAAACTGACTTGACTTTTCTGTATTTCTGTCATCATGTGTTCATATTTTCATAATGGTGACCATTTCATATAGTTTTTGCATAACATGACATATCTGGGATTTTTTTTATCCAAGTTTATTAATAGCGGTTCGCATATTATAGTTAGTTAGATGACTGGACTTTTTTATATTCCGTTCATACTTTTGTAATATTTTGAAGTATGCGGCTATTTTTTACCTTCATGATAGAAGTACATCTCAGATAATTTTATTCAGTTTAATCGTACTGGGTATGGGTATATTACTTAGTACGCTAACTTCTTTTGTATATTTCGTTCATCGTCATTTATATTCCTAGATGTGTGTAGAAAATTTTACCTTCAGGGTTAATTTGCACCAATATAGAGGAAAATAGGCTTATCAGTTATGCTGGTAACTTCACGTTAGTATTTTTAAGACCTATTCTAAAGTAAATGTTGATGTAACGTTTCCCGTTTAATCCTAGGAATGTTTAAAGGCCTTTAACCAAGTTTTGGTCTTTAATGGCTTAGATATGAAGCTTACAAACACGGGATTAGATGGAGAGCGTATATTAAAGAAGTAATATGTCAGTGTGTCAATTTGAATAAATAAAACATACCTAATGAAATATATGATCTACATGAAATCATTAAATAAAAGTTGCCTCGATTAAAAATAAAGATAAACAAATAAGTCAAATAAAAATTAAATATTAAAAATCAATGTTTAAATTATATAGGATCAACTTACCCTACTTCGTTATAATTACTAAGGCTTCATACTTCAGTACCAGGAATATGTTAAATAATTTAATTGTGATCTTTTATGTGGTTCATTGAATATTTACCGCCAAAACAGCTTATGACTGCTCTCTGTAGGTAACCTAATTAGCTCGGTGTAAAGATCCTTCTCAATTTTGTGAAGTCCGCAAAATGGTGTATCACGATATTCGGTCGGCTATGTGTATATACATATATAGTTACATGTCGGGGCTAGGTACGTTTGGGGATAGAGGTCTTTGATAAGAGAAAGAAAATTAATAAAGCTAACCTAGTTTATTTACAACTATCTACACAAAACAACTATGTCTATAATGATTTACCACAATAGATGTCAAACAAAACAAATAACTACTATTTACATACAGGTTATAAAATACATACACATAAGTTCTCTGTACATGGAAAGTCTTACTAGTCACTCAAAATGGTGGATCCAATGAAAGAACACCGATGTATCGTTTGTGGCCTAGAAACACCTTCTTCCTACTACTTGCTGCGGTCCAACTCTTCGGACACCCTCGAACACTCGTCACAACCCAATACTTCTCGTCACTATCACTTGAACTCGCACCAGGCACCTACCAGCCAAAACTCTCTCGCCTCTGCCGCAAATCCCCCTTATATACCCACTACAACATCTCGAATTCTCTCAGCAAGTCGCTGATTTCCAACCTCCTGGAAAGGCGTCGCTTCAAAGTCAAGCACCACCCCGAGAGATAAAGAATGAACAG
>PNEQ01084602.1:0-57898 GCA_003012365.1 Medauroidea extradentata
TTGTATGGACATACTCCATTGCGAAATAAATGACTGTCACAAGAAAACTAAAAGTAAAAATAAGACAAGAAAACATAAATAAGCCGAGTATGCTTTAGTCATCAGGATACATACACAACATTAAATTCCAAAACTGGAATATGGTCAGATAAAACAAGGAACAAACAGAAAATAAAAGAAATAACAAAAATATAAAAAATGTAAGTTGACATGCAGCACAACAATGAGACGAAATTTCTTTTATTTTCTGTTTGTTCCTTGTTTTATCTGACCATATTCCAGTTTTGTTACCAGTTTTAGTTACCAGTTATGTTTCAATTTCACAAAAACTTGAATTTTCTTTAGGTTACAGTGTAGGCCAAAAATAAAATCAATTGTAAGTTGGTGTCACTTTATTAATTAATTAGTTCTAACTTATTTGATTCCTCTTAGAGGGAGCCAAACCAATATTAAAGAAGCAATTAAATATAGCCAGTGAATTTTCACAGTCTAGTTAAGTTTAGACATTGTCAAGTGCCAAGGTTTTTAAATGGCAGTAATTCAAAATAAGCTTGCATATTTTGTACCTTCAGTGTTCTCCTCATGCCTGTTTTGCTTGGCACCCCACCCGGCTAGCTTTCTCTACCACCCGGCTAAGAAACAGACATTCCCATCAACGCCATTATGCTTATTCCATGATCAACCTGGCTGGTCTCATAAACCACCCAGCTCTAAAATTATGCCGGGGAGAACACTGACCTTTGTTAAATAGGCTAGTTAACCAAATATGCAGACTGCAATAAATTTTTATTTATTATTAATTAAGTTGTATTAAATAATTTTGGTTTTGTGCTTCAGTTTCACGTTTTGTCCAGAATGGCGTGTTTTGCTCTCTTAACATACAATATTGGACTCTGGTTACTGTTTGAAAATCTCAAGCTCTAATATTGCCCTACTGAGGCTAATGTAACTGCCTCAAAGAAGACTGTAATTTATGTTACTTATTTGGCCACGTGACTAAATTTGCTGAGGAGAAGTAGCACACAAAATTCCTGCATAGCTCTGTCAATTCATCTGTTGGAATTCAGGCCTAAGTCTGTATTTTAACTGAAACTAAATCTTTTGTTAGTGTGGACTGTATCTTGTAGGCCTACAACTTCTACACTCCAACGTGTAGTAGCTGTGATAGCGTTTAACAAGGGTGCCCATCCCCCCAGAAAGTATGACGTAATTATTTCGCCAACACGTAACGTTAAAAGCGGGGGGTTCGGGCCCTCCCCCGAGAAAATTTTGATTTTTAGGTGCAAAATGGTTCTATTTAAGCACTTTATGAACCTAAATAAAATATACAACAGGTAGAAATGAAAATGTAATATTTTTAAACATATCATTTTATTTAGGTGAACAATTTTCACAAAAATATCGTTATCAATCCCGAAACCTTGTACCCTTTCTTGTTTTGGCACCGCCAATTATTGGGGGCCTGGGAAAAGCCAACTGCCAGTTAATGGCCATTAAGGTAAGCACAACTAGCCTAACAACAATTTTTGGTTATCCAACCTTCTCGTCCTCTGCGTTACCACAGGCAATTGGGGCTCTACTGTGTATTAGTATTAAGTATGTCATAGCAATTTAAAAATGTTAAAAGAAAGTTGTACAAGTAAAACTTACCATTTTCTGATTTCAGCTATAGGCCTACCACACAGCATTTAATTTACTTAAAAAATGTGAATTTTCAATGCCAGCCATTACTATATGGCATGTAAAAGAGATGTGTAATAATCATATCTTATTTCTTTGAATAGCCACCTCCACATTTCTGACGCTAGCGCATGAAACGTCCAACCGACAGACAAATGCATCGAAACTCACTCTATTGTAAAGCTTTTATATTTCATGCCCTCGCCCGCCAGTAGTACGAGACAGCAAATAACACGAAAAACTATTTTTTCATACTTCTTACACCTTAATAGATTAAATTTCATCAAGTATTTACCTAACTCAAATATCAGCTTAGTCGAATTAAATACGAATAAGGATTTCCAATCCAGGAGTTCGGGTTTGATCCCCAGTGAAGTTATCACAGTTTTCATTTTTTCCTGTTCCGAACGATCAATTTACGGCCTTAAGAAAGAACAGCTGTATGGTATATGAATCTTTACTATGCCTGCAAAAGTTGGACTGAAAAAAAAAGTGAATAAGTATTTACTGTAAAAATGTAATAAATTAATTATGATTAACTAATTAAGAAGTTCACATTACTGATTGATTTGTATAAATAGATGGGTGTAACTAGTATCTTAATGAAAACTGAAAATGTAAAACAAAAGTTTCATTACACATTTACTAGCCTAGCCATATAAAATATTTATACTTCTAGTCGTTAAAAATAATAGCACTCAGAATTTCAATGAAAAAACGTCTTCTGAACTTTAAGTGATGTGGCAACTATGTGCGCCATAAGCCCTATAATGCAATCTATGAGTGAAATAATTGTGGCATGCATTTTCGTAATCCTATATTTTTTATGTACTGATTTCAACGGTGACTACAATTTTATGATGAAACCAGCTGTATAAAATATCAACGAATTTCAATCAAGTAATTTCATATTATCATGTGCGGCTGTTGTGTAAAAACCTCTGTTAAAGATGTAAACTCAGCAACCAACTGCAATCATCCAGCACAATTCCCACACGTGAAAATTCTGGCGATCAAACCCGGATTGCCTTCGCTGTGCCCGCTAAACCAACTCAGCCCCCGGAAAATTATCTGAGAAAAATTGTACTGTCATTTATACAGCCGAGTACTGATTGATTATCTTGTTAATTAACTCACCTCTCGTATTTTCTTTCCGATGTATTTCTTTCTTGGAACACTGTCTTCTCGACCTATGGCTTCCCGCTATCACCATTACATTTCTTAAACTGAATTATTTTGTATTTGATAGCCAAATTATTTTTAGTTTTGTAGCATGCTTTTACCTGAAATATTCCGACCACTTGTCCTGTCTTACTATTCCATAGCACAATAGTTCTAAACACAGGGTATTAAAGAAGTTTTTGTTGTTTTGACATGGATAATTTCGTAAAAAAAAAAAACTGACACTTCTAATTCCTCTTGAAATATTAAAACACTATTGGAAAAATATACATCCTTACATGAAACTGAAAACTCAAAAAAATTGACATTCATGCTCACGTGAACTGTACATGACTGGCAGAAACCTTCCTAGACATGTGTGCAGACTTGAAACAATGCTGGCAATTTATTGTTAAACAAGGGGTTTGCAGTAACTAGGCCACATTCCTTGCAGAGAGAGAGAGAGAGTAAGAGATAGAGCCTGCTTGCCCTTGTATGGGCACTGATAGAGAGACGCACGTCACGCAGGCAGGCGCGTCGGAGAGAAATTTTGTTTTGGGAAGGGGGGGGGGCAAAACTCGTGTATTTTGTGAATATGCACATACCTCAAAATACCGGGGTGCGGAGGTCCTCACCCCGGAAAACTTTGAATTTTAAAGTACAAAATTGTGCAATGTAGATGTTTCCGAACAAAAATATTGAGTATAAAGCAGCAATCACAACAAAAAATTCAAATAAAGTTACAAATGTGTTACATATCCCCTAAAAATGTATGTGGGGAACATGTACTTTCCCTCCCACACAAATGTGTTAGGGAAAAGGGGGGGGGGGGAGAAGGGAAACCACCACCTCCAGGGTTACTGCACGTGGCTACTTAGTGCCTCTCCTTTCTCCCGAAAAACCAAAAATCACCCCCCTCTCACAATT
The DNA here is from genome assembly GCA_003012365.1 of Medauroidea extradentata. NCBI lineage: Eukaryota > Metazoa > Arthropoda > Insecta > Phasmatodea > Phasmatidae > Medauroidea > Medauroidea extradentata. The sequence goes on from PNEQ01084602.1 coordinate 3,769, forward strand.
TACACCCTCTCATCCTCATCAGTAAGCAACAGCCCCCCCCCTGCCCTCGGCCAAGGGCAAGAGAGGAATAGCAAATATTTTTTCTCCCTCCCAATCAGTCATTGCTCTTTTCCCCATGTAGGAGAATCCCTTTGAACTTATGATTATTAAAATAATTTTGCAGTTTCCTTCTCCCCCTGAAATTTCTATGACGCAACCTGCATCAATCCCCCCTCCCCCTGTGGGCACCCTTGCATTTAATGTTCGGAGAGTGTACGTTTTACCACTCGGAACACTTGAAGTCTGTTCATGATGTCATGAAAACATTTATAAACAAACTTACTTTCAGAACTGTTGAAAAGTGCATTCAGTTGTGGAATTGGTTATTATAATAATAAATTTGCTTGACATTAGGCAGTCACCTGGTGGCCAGTTGTAACCTCCTTCTCAACTCACAAAATTTCTAATCTCCCTCACCATCACCAACTACTCTGAAAGTCAGTTCCACTCCCTAACTGACCTCCTAAGCGTATACTGCCTACCCTGCTCTGTTCTGTGCTTAATGACATGATTATTATCACTAGCTTATTTTTTTCAGTTTAGTTTAGTTTTCTTTTCATCCTGTGGACCACAGTTAAAACACACATAGCACAATGAATACAATAATAATAGTATTTTATTGTTACTAAGCCAAAAAGCAATAGTCAAGGTCAAACACAAAAAGAGACACAACCAATTCATATGAAATGACAATAAAATATTAGAACAAATGAATTCATCAATATCATAATGAGCGGTCCTCGTCTTAAAGCCTTGATGGTATTAGTAGGGATGAGAGTTTTAAATCTGGCGCAGGTTTTTCTTTCTTTGTTGAGCATTAGTGAAAGCCCCTGTCAACCGGGCTAGGGCTCCCCCATTCGACTTCAGACCTGTCACTCTACTGGCCATGGAGGGGTAGGCCTGGGGAAGGAGGGGAGTGTCTGGTTCCGACAGCCAGCAGTAGGAATGCTCCTGTTGGCGAGTTGAGTTGAGAGGGGTGCTGGAGGCTGATACTCACACTTCGGTCGGGCATGATGGTGCCCACATCTAAGTTCGGTAGTCTTTTAAATTCTTCAGTAGGCGAGCACGAGTGATAGAGGAATGTGTTTACGTCGTGATGGGAGCTGAGTTTTGCGAGGACGTGAGGGCATAATGAGAACACGACGTTTGCCAGATACGAGCCATGTATTTTCACAATATATACTATATGTACATCTATGCATTTACGAGACCGCACTAGCTGGGCACATGTAAACTGTTCTGTATGGCGTACCGAGAGACTGCTTTCTCCTGGTTAAGGTGTGGGCTGGCCGGGCGACTCCAGTAATCCCTTGTCCTACCTGGACAATGGAATGTGCCTGGGGGTGGCAAGCTGTTAGCGGTCGTCCGACCGGTCGGGGATGTGCAGCGCCCCACTGTGCTGTCTTACACTGACAGGCTGCCAGGCGCGCATCGCTTCTGCATACGGCAGTGGTGGGTTGCCACACTGAGTATAATTCTTTGTTCGCCAAGTTTGCGAGAGAACAAAGAAGAAACCCGGACTTTGTTTGGTAAAATTAACGTCTGTGGGAAAGGCAAGTTCTGGAGGCCTGGTAAGTTCGATTAAACTACCATCAGCTGTAGTCGACGTCACACAGTACATTCCCAGTGTGGATTAGAGTTTTCCTGGGTGTTGTCGGAGACTTTAAGGAAGGCCCGCTCATTTATGGCGAACACGCGTTTTGTTGGTTCATGAAAATGGAAAGCTGTTTGCGATATAGGAGAGTTCAAGAGGGAACGTCCTGTTTCAATTTGGTCAGGGTAAGGAGTAGTGGATTAACGAGGTGTTGCGAAATGTGCATATTTGAATGGGAAGAATGGAAGCATAGGAGAGTGAATGTGTGCTACATTTCTTATGTAATTAGACGGTAAAATAGAAATTGCTTTTGAGGGAGACGTAATTTCGTGCTTTTGCATCGTAATTCATGAACTGTAAAGGGCATGTAAAATTTGTTTAGTTTGTGAATGGAATGTTCTTAAATTTACTGGATTTTTTTTTCTTGCTCAAGAATGGTACAAAATAACCTGTTGTCACTAATAGCTATAAGCATGTATTAGATAATTTAACGTTTCTTGCTCTGGGTTTACTCAAATTGAGGTTTTGGTTAAATCTTAAGGGAGTGTTGTAATGAAGGCCTTATGCACAGATGAGTAAACTGGGTAATTATCAGCTCACTGTTTTCACGAAATTGACCACATCCCACAACACTTGATTTCCGGCCAGTTCGTCTCAGAATTCAGCTGTCTCACTCATAGGTAGATGTCTACTTACACTATGCACCATTTAACTCATTTCTGAATCATCTTCATCATCACTGATGCATGCCCGAGAAAGAAGATCCACAACATGTTTCATTTTGCTTAGCAAGTAGTGTACATTGAGATGGTACCTTTCAGTTTCAGACACTGAAGTCTAGAAGACATCACAGTGGCGACAGGTTTGTTCATCACTGCAAAATGGGGTTTGTGATCTGTCATTATTTGAACTTTACGACCATATACGTAGTAATGTAACTTTTGCGATGCATATAGCCTACAATTACCAGCATTACTTTTTCAATTTGTGCCCAATTCTTTTATGTAGTGGTGCGACCCCATGATCCATATGCAATGGGCTGCCCATTTTGTAGTGGGCAAAAGCCAAGTCCATCCTAGGATGCATCATACTGTATTGTGATTGGCAGGTGTAAGTTGAAAGTCCGTAGAGCTGGAACACTACTTATGACTGATTTTATGCTCATCACACACTCAGAATGATGCTTTAACCATAGCTAGATAACATCAGCCTTCAAGTGATCCCTCAAAGATTCAGTTAATGTGGTCATGTGTGGAATGAAAGGTCTTGGGCTAGTTAACAATTCCCAGTCGTTTTTGTAAGTCTTTCTTGTTTTGGGGATCTGGTAATGCCTGAAAAGCTGAGACTTGGTCTGGATGTGTGTGAACTGTGTCTGCTAAGAATACATGTCCAGGTAGATTATAGTTTCTCTGGATTAAACTTGATGTTCATACTTCTGGTTCTGTTGACAAGTTGGATTACTATTTCATAGTATTCCTTTTCAGATTTAGCTGCCACAATAGAATAATCAGAATATACAATGATGCCTTTTATGTCTCCAAAAACATGCTTACTCAGTTCCTGAAACTTTTCAGGAGCACAGGATATTTCAAATGGTAATTGTAAAAATTTGTAACATCTGCATAGTGTAGAGAAAGATGATTCATTTTCCAACTCTGTTCCTAAACTCTTCTTTCAGGTCAAACATAGAGAACCATGTTTTTCCAGACAGTTTTTTCCATGACTTGATCAATTGTAGGTATTTGATAATATTCCCTTTTTATTTCGAAATTGAGATCTTGAGGATATAAGACATCTTCTCAGTGTACCATTAGGCTTCTCCACAATGACAAGACTACTGACCCAGGAACTTGGTTTGAACACTTTCTGTATTACACTTTTTTTTTTTTAAGCATTTTAAGGGTTTCTTTCAGGGTTACTGCTGTAGTCTGTGGTCGGCATCTCAGTGGGGAGGACTTTTGCTTTGCAGTGCCATGTATGCTTATTTTTCATTTGTAGGGAAATTTTCCCAAGTCTGTAAATATGTCAGTATTATTTTGAACAAATTTACTCTTGTAGCTTACCTCAGTTTCAGCCGTGTGCTATCTCTGTCATAGGTTTCACCATGTGGACCCTTTTCACTCGGTTGAGTCGTAAACATGCTGTTAACCTCAATATGTACACTATCTGCATCACTTATCCTAATATACAAATATTTCACTACACTTTTGATCCCACAACGAAGGTTTACAATCCCCTTCAGCTTGACCTTGCATCCTCAGTGGCACTCAAGCACTTCCTTGATATCTGTAACCTTAAAGTGTTATTTACCTGCTGAAACCATTTTCAGGATATATATTTACTTCCGATCCCAAATCTAACATAAATCTTATTTTCCTGTCTTCAACTGATACTACTTCATGCCATATTGATTCTTCCTGCTTATATTGCACATTGTCTTTATTATGTATTTTACTTACAAGAATGTATTCTTCACTCTCACTGTCAGCTGTATCTTCCTGGTGTACCACCTTCACAGTTGTAAATCACTACTGGATTGGCACATGTTGGCAAAGTTCCATAATGAAAGCAGCTATTACCATATGCATAGCATTTGTTCTTGCCATATAGGCTAGAGTAATTGTTGCATTGGTGGCACTTAGTAAACTAATTTACTTGATTACCTGGCTTCCTGGGACATTCCACTCTGTTTTGATTTGGTTGGCGATGCATTGTGTTTGCTGTCACTGTGGCACCCATATCTAGGCAGTTTGCATGTTTTATCTGAAGTCAGTCCTTGTGCCAGTAATATCTCTGTCTGTAATTCTTTGTCATTAACTCCCGTGAAGAGAGACAAAATTATTAAATTGAGCCTAATTTCATTAGCAGCCGAAACCGTCAACAGTAGGAAATAATTTTGTTTTGCGTACTTGCTTATCTGTGTCCCTGTTCCAACTATTAAACATAAATAACCACAAATTACACATGCAATGAAAATAAATTATTGATGCCCTTCTTACTACTTGAGTAAATTAAAACATCAGTGCTCCTTCACAAGTTGTCAAATATTCCTGCTTATTCACAAGTTGTTAAATATTACTGAAACTACTTTTAATATATTGTAGTGTGATGGTTGATTGCTGTCATCAGGGGGGTAGGGCTTTGAATTTTCACGGCACGTTCACCATCTGTAAGTTTACTCGTGCAATAGTTAAGGTGAGAGTGTCGTGGGTGCCATCCCAGCATGTCTGGCTGGGAATGGGTAGAACAGACACAATTTATTTCTCAAGGCTGATGGTTCTCTGGCAAGGACTACCCTGGTGACTACGCAGGTCAGGAGACCCGCGCAAAAGTTGAAAAATTTACTTTGATACCTTACGTGATGCCTGGAGACGAGACAATGCAAACACAGAATGTTCACAGAACTGCAATTTATTGCTACTCAGGTTACATAGCGACACACGTAATACACACACACACACGTTGAGTACTTTGACTGAGTCTTCTTAAGGGCTGCCGAGGCACGCTTGTAGCTGAATTAGAACTTGAGAAGACAAACAAAAAAATTTATTATTACGAGCAGTAATTATGACACACTGGACAGCTAGCATACAGAGGAGAACTAGGTTGTACCCGTGAGAGGCTGAACAGCCGGCAAAGTAGTCTGGTGTGAAACATGTTAACTTGTCACGTAGTGGCCGTTCGCATGAATTACACACAGATGGAGAGGTGAGGGAGCACGGCTTACCCCAGTCATGCTTGCAGCATGACTGGCTGAGCCCAGAGGGCGATTGGTCCCATGTGCCGACAGTGCCAATGCCTGGGTTCAACTCGTGTACTCATTCGAAAAAGAATTTACACAAACCCTTAAAGTGTAACACCATAAAATCACACTAAACAAACACTTAATGTAGAGACATGAAACACTCGAATAACTAACTTGAGTTAGACAAGGGGGGTGAGGCTGATTGTGTACTAACAATAATAAACAACATTAACCAATTTTACGTTAATTACTTGCTATAGGGCCTGAGGAAGAAACATAACCCTTGAGACCTACCTTCACAAACTAAATTTTTACTTTTCGTTTGGAAAATCCTTGGAGGCCGGCATCAAGAGGGGGTTGGCACTTCGAGAACAGCTGGTTGTTCCAGTGTGTCTGTTTAGCGAGTAAGCCTACCAAGACAATTCTCCCCCGTAGTTTGTCTTACAGGTTTTCCATAGGTTGAGGCACTTTTGTGTTTTTTTCACTTTCACATTTATGATGCACTGTAAACACTGCACTGGTTTGGTTGTGTCGTTTGGGGGGAAGGGAGAGCGGTAACAAAGGCATAACATGTGCACAGTCTTGGCCTTATCACTGTCAGGGTGGACGTGTGTTAGGGTTTGGGCTCAGCTGAGCAAGAAAATACAACATCAAGATAGCTTGAAATAAGCTCATGCCTATTTGGTTGAGATAATTACTCTTTAATATATGCTACTGTTTTCACAAAAGATTATTACCACCTTATAAATGTAAAGTCGATTCAGAAAGTGATTGGCTGATCAGAATTTGTTTTGGCTATCTAAAATACTTGTTAATTAATTGATAGCAGAGATTGCATCATATAAGACTTCATTGCAGTTGTTGTATCTGGAATGTACTTGTGAATGTTCTAAACTGTATTGCATAGCCTGGACGTCAGAAGAGGCCAGCTTATTGCTTAAATGAGTGTGATATTGATTTGCATTGTGAAATTTTGTGTCCCACAATGGGGTATGTTAAGAATGTTCTAGAATATTGTGTAGTGTAGCGATGAATAATGTATTTGTTGGTTCTTGTGAAAGACATATGCTTCCCGAAATCTGGCCATAAGAACTCTGCATGTAAGACATAGATTTCTTAGTGTGAGAAAGAAAGCTATAGGGAAGTGAACTCAGTGAAATCATGGAAGGTCATGTTCCAGAAACATTACTATAAGACATCAATGTTGTCTGATTTTTTTTTTTTTTTCAAGGTAGTAAATGCTATGGTGTTACCGGTAGTTAATTATGTAATTAATGAAATTCTGTTAGACTTTTTAGTCAAAATTGATAATTTCTTGTTTTGAAAATGTTAGCTATGTTAAGCTAATTATTGCAAAACTGGTAAAAACAAGAGAAGCATGGCCTTAAATATGTTGGGATAGTGAGAAATAAAAACGCAGTAGTTAACCCACGGCATCACGATACTCAACTAACTGCATGCTGCCCATTTTAATACTCCTAATCAGGGTAACAAGATAGTACAGAAAATAAACAAGCAGCAGTTCATGCAGTCTAACAAAACAAAACTTCTCGTGCACATAGCAACTCAATAAATTTACCACCCAACACTTCCCTTTCAATTTCATTGTGTTGGTTCAATATTTACAAATCAATTTGAAACTTTCGAATGACATGCATATGAATACAAACACTTTTCACATTATACAAGACCCAAACAGGTTACATAATTAACATGCTTGTTTTTTGCCAATGACTTTGTCAAAATGTCAGATATCATATTATATGTGGACAAATATTCTAGAATGACCTCCTTGTTTTGAATTTTTTTCTTTCACAAAATGATGCCTAACATCTATCTGCTTAGTTTTTTGAGTTATAATGTCATTTTTAGCTAAATGTATAGTTCCCTGGTTGTCACAATATAATACACTAGGTTTCACATCTACAAATGGTTCAAGTTCTTTGAATAATATTCTAAACCACATTATTTCTTGTACTGCACTACTTAATGCCATATACTCAGCTTCTACAGTACTAAGTGCAATTGTGCATTGCTTTCTACCTAGCCATGCAATGGCACCTCCCATGAATATAATGCTTATACCAGATATTGAATGTCTATCATGTTCATTTGCCCAATCTGCATCACTGTATGTTTCTACCACTGTATTGCCTTTTTTGCTGAATTCCAGTTTGAGGTTTATAGTGCCTTTAAGATACCTGAATATTCTTTTAACTGCAATTCAATGACTTAGTTTTGGACACTTGTTGTACCTACTGACCGAATTTTCAGCAAATGCAATGTCTGGTCTTGAAACTTGTGACAAATATAATAAACTACCTACTGCTTGTTGATAGGGTATTGACGTGTTACATGCTTCTTCGTCTGGTGAGTCGTTTAGTTTTTCACCAACTTCCATTGGAGTTGAGGAGGGTTTGCACTCCGACATACCGAACTTGTGTAGAATTTTCTTGGTGTACTGCGACTGATCAATCCAAAGTTTCCCTTCTGTCCAGTTTCTTGTAAGTTGCATTCCAAGACAGTTTTTCATTTCACCAAGGTTCCTCATATGGAACTGAGATTTCAGTCTTCCTTGAACTAGTGCTCGGAGTTTATTGTCATTGGTGAAAATAAAAACATCATCTACATATATTGCAACAGTAATAACTTTTCCACCTAATATCTTGCAATATTTCAAGGATCAGCTTTAGATTGAGTTAATCCTAAACTCATGAGCACTTCACTAATATGCTGATTCCAACATCTTCCACTTTGATTTAAACCGTACATGGCTTTTTTAAATTTCCATACTTTTCCAGGTAATTTTTCAATTAACTCTTCTGGTGGTTGTACATACACTTCTTCTCCCAAATAACCATGAAGATAAGCGGCTTGAACATCCATGTGTGTTGTTGTTAAGTCTTCTTTTACTGCCAGAGCTAACAAAAATCTAAGTGATGAATATTTTATTACAGGAGCAAATATTTCTTCATAATCTGTGCCAGGTTTTTGTTCACAACCTTTAACAACTAACCTTGCTTTAAATTGTTTCAGTTTATTAGCAGGAGTCTTTATTTTATAAACCCGTTTTGTCTTTAACACCTTCTTTCCTTCAGGTAAAACTGCACATTCAAATGTATCATTATTTACGAATGATTTTAATTCTTCTTCCATTGCTAGTTTCCATTTGTCAGCTTCTGGTCTTTCCATTGTGTATCCGGGTGTCTGTGGTTCATTATTTTCTGTCACAAGGTAAGTGATGAAGTCTGGATCAATTAGAGGCTTTGGGATTCTGCCAGATCTTCTTAGTGGTTCTGTCTGAGTTCCAGGTATATCTTCCCTTTGTTCCTCATTCTCAAAACCTAAGAAGGTTTCTTCCGTCGTAGAAGAAAGATCACTGCAGTCTCCTTGCTTTTGTAACTCTTCCTCTTCATCTTCTATCCTAACGGATACTTTGAAATTACTTCAGCATTTGTTGTGTGCTGTCTTTGTAAGAATTTGTGTTCCAAAAACAACATCGCGACTGATAGTTACCTTTTTTGTGACAGGATCAATTAGACGATATCATTTTGTTTCTTCACAGTAGCCTATGAAGATTTTTTTCTCTGCTTTCGGATCCCATTTTTTTTTTTGAGATGGGATTTTAGCCATTGCTTCACATCCAAAAATTCTGATATGCTTAAAATTTGGTGTTCTGGAGAACCAGGCTTCAAATGGTGTTTTGTCTTTAAGAGTTTTCGTAGGACATCGGTTATTCACGTATACTGCTGTTGCTACTGCTTTTGCCCAATAAGATTTTGGTAATCCTGCGTCATGCAGTATGCACCTGGCCTCCTCGGTTATACTCCTGTTAGCACGTTCCGCGACACCATTTTGTTGGGGAGTATACCTCAAAGTCCTTTGGTGTTTAATGCCTTTATCTTTCAAGAAGGCTTGCAGTTTGCTGTTAGTATATTCTGTCCCATTATCTGAGCGTAAACATTTCAGTTGTTTGCCTGATTGTGTTTCAACCAATGTACAAAACACCCTGAAAATATTTGCTACTTCACTTTTTTCTTTAAAAAAATATACAAATGTGTAGCAGGAAAAATCATTGATAAATGTCACAAAGTACTTGTTACCCCCAAGGGGTACATTTTCCATCGGGTCACATAAATCTGTGTGTATTAACTCAAGTGGTTCAGATGCCCTGTATCTGCTAGTTTGGAATGGGAACCTTGCCTGTATTCCCATCACACAGGTTTCACATGGTTCACTACTTATGTGTACCTTCTCAGTCCCTGAAACCATAGTGGGCAACAACATCAAGCTTTTTCTATTCAAATGAGCTAATCTTTGATGCCAAAGGGAAGTATCTTTTTCAATAGCTAATACACATCTATTTTCATGTAAGTCAGACGTGTTTAGTTTATAGATACCATTATCTAGCACTGCAGTTGCAATTACTTCATCTTCACTATTGATTACCTTTACCTTTTGTCTTGCAGTTTGCAGCGAAATGGCCCGGCTTATCACAGTTGTAGCACCGTAGTTGCTTCTTTATATCTTTCTTACCTTGCCTCTGCGTGTAAAGCACCGAGTCTTGGGAATCATTCACAGTTGCCAATTTTACGTCTTGCAACAATTTGACTTTTATCGCATCCGCGGTAATGGGTATTCCGGAACTTTCTAACCCCATAATCATCGGCCCGTAGTCTTCAGGAAGACCAGCTAGTAATAATGTTCCTATCCACTCATCACTCACATCAAAATTGATGTCTCTAAGGCGTTGTGCGGTTGACATTATTTTGTTCACATACTCCTCAACAGAAGTGCACTTATGCAAATGTGTCAAAATTAATTGCTGTAATAAACCTACTCTTCTCGTGACGCCATTACCTTCGAAAAGTTTATTGAATGGTTTCACATGCGTCCCTAGACGTTTTACATTTCTCAACATGATGTATCAGGTCGGCCTCAAGTAGCAACGAAATCTTCGAAAGCGCTTTGCGATCCTTGTCTTTCGCGTCGTCCGGTTTTACTACGCCTTGCACGACGTCCCACTGATCCTCTAACATTAGAAGAGCTCTAACTTGGAATTTCCACGACACGTAGTTTTCGCATCCCTTGAGTTTCTCTACGAGTGACTACGTTGATGTTGCCATGCCGCCCGCTCACGTCAAATTGCAACAGCAATCGTAACTCCAAACGCACAAGTCTTGCTAACTGTGGCCTAAACTGTACTGGGCCCATAACCTTTGTTGGGATAGTGAGAAATAAAAGTGCAGTAGTTAACCCACAGCATCACGATACTCAACTAACTGCATGCTGCCCATTTTAATACTCCCAATCAGGGTAACAAGATAGTACAGAAAATAAACAAGCAGCAGTACATGCAATCTAACAAAACAAAACTTCTCGTGCACATAGCAACACAATAAATTTACCACCCAACAAATGGACGAACTTTTGCAAATAATAAATATTGAGGTACAAGTGAGGATTGTTAATTACCACTAGGATGTAATAACAAACTTTGGTACATCATGTATGTAGTATTTACTTTGTGCATGTGCCACAGTTGTAATTGGATATGTGGAAATTTTCACGGAGACAACATAAAACACATATTGTTGGCACAAAACCAGTGACTACTTAATTGCTAACAAGAATCTAGACACAGCAGTATTAAGGCAATTCAAGACTGGTGAAAATCAGCACTCTCTCATATTCTTATGAATCATGGAATATACACTCTGAATCACGTAAATAGACAGCTAATGTGGTGGCAGATGCTGTTTAAAGTCTTGTGTGCACTCCCCATGTGCTTCAGTCTGAGGAAGGATGTGGAAGGGAGAGGTTATGTTGCTTGAGCTCTCCAACCCCATAAGGAAGGCTCTATTGGCACACTATGAACTGCCAGTAGGATGGGTAAGTGAGAAGGGGAGAGACGAGGACAGGCTTGGAACACTTCTGTGCAGTGTATCTCATCATGCGACAGTCAATACACTCTGGCCTGCTCTGCCAAACCTTTTGTGTACACACAAATAATCTTTAAATCTTAAGTCATTAATCACAAATTACACCAAATGGCTCCAAAACATTTACAGTATATTTATAAACAGTTCTGCCCACAGTTTTTTATAACGTAAATAATGTTATTGTTAAAAATATTTTTTTTCGACTATCAATGGGAAAGTGTTGAGCAAATTACAATAAGCTGCAAACTTTTTTGTTTTTGGAGGTAGATAAAGGGTGTCGGCGAACAAAAGAGGAAATTGTTCGTTTTATTTGTGTTACGTTATTGAAGAGTTGCTTGGAATGTTATTACTTTGGTAACAGAACACAGATCGCCGCATCTGAATCAACAATCAGTACAAACACACTAGGTTTAGTCACACTGTATCTTTTTTAATTCTTAAATTTGTTTTGTAAAACATTTTATTATAATTCTTACTGAAGTAGGCTACATACTCTAGCACATATGTATCAATGTAATACAACGTCACTAGGCTAGGCTAAGGTGATATTTATTAAATATTTCAAACACATGTCAGTTTCCATTCTGCATGTTATTGCATTAAGGTAGTAATGCAAATAGAGAATCATTTCAAACAATTATTTTATAAAAATATTTACCACATTGATGCAGCTACACATAAAATATGCTTATACGTCACATCTACAAAATATATGTTAATTATAAAATTGAGAAGTTGAGAAGTTAAGTTATCAAGTAGACCTATTATAATCCTTCACATTTCGTATTTGTATAACACACAAGGATAATTAAATAAATCTTTGGTGAAATAAGAGGGCATGTTACATTTATAAACTTCTGAGAAGATAACAATAAAAATGTATGTAACTTAATGATTATTGTTGATTTGCATATATATCCTATGAACATATTAAGTGTACTTAGAAGTTTAAACGTACGCCTTGGAATTTTTCCTTCATAAATAAATTTAATTGCTTTTTTCTGAGAGGTTTAGAAATACGACACGCCCACTTCTTTCACCAAGGCCTTCAAATGACATAATGGTACCCAAGCACATAAGTTTAACTTTACTATAATAATGTCGCAAAGTTGAGCTGAAGAAAATTTATGGCAACAGTATGAAACATTTCACACACACAATGGTTACAGTTTTACATGTAGCAACGATAAAGTAGAAAGTAAAAATACATATTTTTTATAGTGAAAAATATGTATTACCTATTTGTACATTACATAAAAGACTCTAAAACATAAAAAAAATTTCTGATAATTTTAAAATTGCCAACAATTTATGAGCTGTATTCTTACCAACAAATTTATTCAGGACACAAAGCATAATATGTATCACAGGTTCTTGCGAAGCAAATTTGTATTTTCAAAGTAGACAATACCTATTTCTTGTCTTATTTAATGTATCTTAGCTTGTAGCGCTTCCTTATCAGCAGGCCTACATTTACGTTACAACTAATGCGTGGTTTGCTGTATTTTGACACATTTATTAAATAACCTGCTCATGTACAAATCCCAGAACACAGACTGGCCCTGCCCACCACTTCCACATTATATATCACAGCCAGGGTTACCAACACTCATATTCACAGCAGGTTATGACAAATACAAATATATTTCAACTGATTTTCTTAATATTATGTTCAGTAGGCCAATGCTGTTCAATAACAATTTAAAACTGAGCTGATAATTTTCCATGTAAAACTGCAAGTAATGTTGATTCTTACCTAACATAAGATCAGCTTGTAAGCAAAAAACCATACATTAAAGGTAGGCAAAGGCATGACACAATTTCAGTTCCACAACTCAATAAGCTGTCTAACAAATGAAAACAGGAAATGGTTTGACAGCTCACCATGGAGGATTTTTACCCTTGATATTTGCAGTATTGGGAGTTTTGGCTCAGGGCGCTTCATCTATCAGTACATCAGTAATTAATTCTAAGAAGAGAGATCAAGAGTTAGAAGAACAGCGTAGACATAATTTGGTAATGGCAGAACAAGGGAAAGGAGTGAGGAATACTAAAAAAAGTAACACAGCTTAGTAACTTTGTTGTAAATAAAATGGTAAAAAAATTAAACATTAAGTATTTTCGGGTAGTGAGTTACCTACTTTTCCTCTAGAACAGGAGTGTGGAATTGTTAACTTTAATATTTCAGAAAAACCTGGAACACACTGAGTGTGTTATTTACGGTAACCACACATCTTTGAATTCTTGAAAATCTTGAATTGTCCTTGATTTTGACATGTCCTTAAAAATCCTGGGAAAATGCTTGAATTTTCATACTTGTCCTTGAATTTTTTTATTTGTTTCAAAGTTGAATAATTCTCTGTTTGATACACGTCAAGATGTACTTCTATTGAAGCATAAAGATTGATATTTTTTGTTACATGCACCTGAAACGTAATGAATGTTTACAACATGCTACTAATAACCTCGAGATACTTTGTATCCACAAAGCAGGCATTATTTCAGCGCCTTAGGCATCAAATACAATGTATTATGGCAGACAACCTTGTTCCAACTGTTATGGTTGCAGTACCTACGTTTTCACTTTGAAAAATAAAAGTGGAGAGAGAGAGAGTGTGTGTAAAATGGTAAGAAAGTGTTGGTATGTGTGCAAGTGATTGTTTTCATTGGCAAAATGTAAGCTCTGCAATAAAACTATTTTACTGTAAGTATGTATAAATCTATATTAATTCCTCATATGAGAACCAATTTGCGAGAATAAATGTAGTGGACTCGACATCAAGTAAGCCCTAATATAAAAAAAAATTGTGAAATGTGATTCCTTATCTTCTGCAACATCAGGACCATATTTTGAAACATTGTGTAGGTAATCAACATGTCCAACTGTACATTTGCAGTGTCACCATGATTGTGTTGCAAATTCCAGTCCTCGCGTGATTAATACATTATTTGTAATTGGAAAAGAAAAAAATATTGCACAGAAGTAACTTGGTGTCTAAATACAGGGTTTCTTTTTTGTGTGATACATATTTGGCAAAAATACTGTATTAACGAAAGATTTTTCATAAATTTAAGGTATTCCTAGTAACTATTATTGACAATATCCATATTGGAAGTACAGTTGTTCTTTTCTTGAAAATTGGTGTTGTGTCCTTGAAATCCTGGAAATGTTCTTGAATTTGAAAATAAGATTTGTGTGACCACCATGTTATTGGAAGGCAGCTGACAATACATATTATTTTGATTTGTTTGGAGGAGACCCACCCCGGGAATTAATCACATATCTCAAATATAATATTTCCTACAATGGTAATAGAATACAGAATTCTGATCAGGTGATATGTGGTCACGTATGCCTCTTAATGCTATACTTATTTTTAAATAATTTAAATGTTTCGACAATTATTTCACTTCTAATAAACAATGGATATATGCGGAAATGCATTAATGACCTCTTGGATTGAGGATCAAATTAAAGAACACAAGGGTAATGTTTCAACTATTGACAAGATCAATCCTAATGATTTTGTTTCCTACCAACAATTCAGTGACTTTGTAACTACATTAACAAGAAATAAGAGATCTGTGGAAAAAGCCTTTCTTACATACCTAGAAGAAGATAATAATATCGATTTTGAAAACAAAAGGCTTAGAAATGTAGGAGGTCCTGTTGCACCTAATGATGAGGTCAGTTTAGAGTATTACCAAAGAAACAGAATTAATATTATTTGTTTAGTTGGAAAATATAGTGCAAAGGAAAAAAAATATTTTATCTGGGTAGTAATCAGACTGAATACATTTTCATGATGGGTGGACAAGAAATAAATTAAATATTGAATAAACCGGAAGATTATAAACAAATTATCAGGTTATACCATAATGCGAAAAAACTTGATTTACATAAACCGTTTGGTGTAATTCCTGATGATAAAATATTTTTTAAAGTCCGAAAAAATTTTAACATAACTGAAGGCACTGTTGCGTTTATTGCAATAGTAGTGGTATACACATACATTTAAACAGAGCAGAATCTGTTAGTTTTTAATGGAAATGTTTCCATTAAAAACAATTGTAAACATGACTTTCAATGTATCTAAGTAATAATGAAATCTTTGGTATTTTTACGATATTTTTCCTCATTCAGCTTATGGGTCATATCTATTGTGATGAAACCATATTCTTGGTCCCAGCACTTAGAACAAATCTCCCTAAATTTTTTAAAGGGCATATCACCGCCAACAAAATCACTGTGAATGTGTCAAAGATTTGTATCATCTAGCCGGAATATACAAAGAAATTTGGTATTGTCTCTTATAAGCTGTTTCAGGTTTTTTGAGAATGTCTGAGCTAAATAGAAGCTTTTGTGTCTACCATGAGTAAAATAATCTCTGACCATGTCTTGATTATCAAGAATTACATCATCAAACACTACGACTGAGTCAGTACAACGCGTATTTACATCAACCATTTCTTCATTTGAAGGGAAGAAGTATGCTATGGGCTCATTAATTAATTTTTGCGACTGCATCTGTATCCTCTCTTAAAGCAATATATTTCAGTTGATTTAAACTCTTTGAGAACACACATAGAGAGTACCAAAGTCCAATCTTCCTGGAGTATATATAAAATTATCTATAATAAGAGTAGTCTTATCACAGTTAATAACCCCCACTGTCAGACAACGTATGTTATCAGAAAGCAATTCACCATGACGTGTGGTTGAAATTATCTTGTCAGGTATCCTTATTTTAATATCCCAATCGACCTCTTTCAGTTTTCTCTTTTGTTGAGTGCTCATTTATTTATTAAAATTTTTTCATTTGTTAGTAAATGAGTAAAGTATTCAAACTGACAGGTAAGAAATCAATCTTTGAAAAAAGACTTCATTATCCTTTAGAAACAGAAGAGCACTCTGTTGCTTCAGTTCAGTTCTACACTACATATCTAACCAATAATATTACAAAAATAAAAAAACAACTCTATTTTAAAAATGGCAGAGGCGAGAAAACTGTAATAGAAATTCCAGTAGGTCAATACAGCTTACAAGAGCTTCTAAAAACTATTAAAACAATTCCTCCATTCGACATGGATACCTAGGGAAGTACTGGGGAAAATAATAATATATTTTTAGACTTAGAAAGGTTAAAAACCGAGTGAAGGTAAAATGTGTGTTTGATCTGCAGTTTGGTAAATGAGATTCAATTGGAGAAGTTTTGGACTTCATAGAAAATTGTCTTAAAAAAATACATATCACTATGGTGATACTATACCAAAATTTATCCCATTTGAAACGTAAACATCCACTGCAACCTAGCAAACGGAATGATAATGAAACATGATGAATATAACTATCAAGAAACTAGCATAATCACAACATTTAAGCCAAGAACATTTGGTTTTGGGGATATTATTTATTATGAACCCACGTATCCTTTATTCTTTCCCGTACAAACAGCTCAAGTTAACGATGTTGTGGTAGAAATTAAAGATGACAGCGGCAAATTAATAGATTTTGATTTATCAGAAAGAACAGTAGTATTAGAAATGAGACCCTGGTTGTGTTAATTTTTTTTTTTAGTAAGTAAAGAAATGGAAACTACACCTGTAGAAAAGGTAGCGTATGTAAACAAAAGCGAATTGACTTTTGCTCCAGATGAAAAAGCAGCTCAAAAAGTTTTTTCTTATTTATTTATTAAATGAAAGAAAGTCAATGTGCAGTGTACTATAAAACATAGAGGAAAAGGTGAATATTGCAGTAAACATAAACCTTCTGTAAAGTGGTGTGTAAGTATGTTTGGTTTTAATGACATGTGTCATTAAAATTAATGCCATTCCCACTTCAAGTAATCAAAAATTTTTCTGCAAATAGTTTTGTGGCGTTCTCTGCTTTCTTTGGCCTCAGGTAATTTGAAATCTGTTTCTTTGGATTGATAATTGTTCTTCTGCAACAATTTTTCATAGTACATACTGAGCATTCATAGCACGTTTCTTTTTTTCAGTTATTTTCATATCAGTATAGACATTTACTAACCAATCATAATCATTTAGTAACCAAAATTTTATGGAACTGCGTTGTACAAATGAAAGTGTGCTTTGTAAGTTTGACAGGTACTTAACATGTTTCTCGAAGTTTGTTTTGCTCGTATAACTGTTTCATTTATAACTGTTGTACGAACTGCGACTCCAAAATGTGTCGTGTATTACTACACAAATTCTACATGTGGGACCACATAAATCATAAACTATTAATTCTTTACTTCCACAGCTTTCACATGCAAGAACATTTTCTTTTTATGTGACTAACGTCAATTTTTTTTGCATTCTAGGTGAAAGATATAACTGTGCAGTGCTTAGAAATGCTGATTTATCATTCAAATGTAGTGGCTGTGTCACTGGCACAGTGTAAAATAATAGTTTTGTAGCATCTGTGCTTAAATACAATCATATTGCTTTATCAACCTCTGTTATATTCCAGTTTTTCAATCATTAATTGAATACTGGTTTGTTTTTAACTCGAGATAACCCAGACAGTACGTCTGACTGCACAGCACAGCTATCGAGCTCTGTTGGTACGACTTTTTCCTCATATGCTGACTTGACTGCCACATGCGCTGTCTGTGATGCAACACACAAACACTCGCCGACGCGCGGCACACTCACTCATAGTGACTCATCGAACTACTTGACGCGACTCGTCAGTTGATGTTGTGAACCTTCTATAGATTCATACTCTCTGTCCTAACCAGTTTAACTCAGTGGTTTAGATGTGTAGCTTTCAACGCAAGGGTCATTGGTTCAAATCCCAACCCAAGTGCGAATGTGAGGTGCCCACATTCAATCTGTTAGTTTATCAACCGAGCCATGCTAAATTTGTGGTATTAATAAATGCTCGTGCTCTTGTTAAAACACAGGAGTAGCAGATGCAAGTGTACCCCCTTAAACTCCAGCAAAATTACTATCTATAGTATCAGTATTGTAACAGATATATAGCTGGAGTGTCTTGGATACTGAAGGCGCCACAGCATCTGAGAGGGGAGGTTCCAAAAATAATAAATAATAAAAAAACTCCCTACCTCACCACTAAAAAAAAAAAAAAAAAATAGGCCGGCCGAGTGGTGAGGTAGGGAATTCTCCAATGGAGTTTTGTTGGCGCTAAAATCTGGCCAAATAAAAAGGTCCCTGGCGGGACGTTATGTTGTCCGTAAACCTAAAAAGGTCCCTGGCCTGGCATTAAGTTGCTCGTAAACTTTTACTATTTAATTTTTCTTGTAAATATTAAATATCAACAATATTACTGTAGAAAGCACATAGAAAAATGTTGAAAAAGAATGAGATGTTTCACGTACTTTAATACATCGGATTTGGAAGTGTTTGTCTAAACTTTTAATACGTTTATGCTGCAGTCAGATTGATGATTGTATTTTAATGGTTGTAAAGCCATTGAAACTCCAAAAGTAAGATTGTTGTTTAACAAACAGGATAGAACGCCTTTGTTTGCTACCACAATCTACCATTCCTCTGTACTCAAAATTTATGCAGCCAAAATTAACAACACTTAAAACTTTTTCACTGAATTCCTGTACATATCTGTCTGGTAAGTCACCTTAAAATTTCTTGAAGTAATTACCACTTTGCGACCATACCATGTTTCCATTATTTCAGCTTGGTTTATGGGATATGACTGTCCTATTATAAGTTTGAAAAGTTTCTTAAACTGTTTTGTGCTATTTAATTAATTGAGCAACTTATTCATGGTTAGTTTGCTTACTTTTTATATCAGAATCCATTTCTTTAAATTAATTAAATATTCCACTGGTACTAATTTTATTATTATTGATATGGTTGTATTTGAACTAGATACATGAATGAATGGTATGACAGACGGGGGAATCACAACTACAGATAACTTTTTCATTCAGACTCTTTTCGATTTTGCCACTTCTTCATTTCGACACTTTTTGATTCAGACACTTTTCGGTTCAGTCGCTTATTCATTTTGACATTTTTTGATTCAGACACTTTTTGATTTCATCACTTTTTGGTTTAAACATTTTTTTCATTTTGACACTTTTTGATTTAGTCACTTTTTGATTTCGACACTTTTTGGTTCAGACACTTTTTGATTTCATCACTTTTTTGTTAGTTACTTTTTTGTTTCAACACTTTTTGATTTAGTTGTTTTTTGATTTAGGTGCTTTTTGATTTAGGCACTTTTTGTTTTACGTGCTTTTTCATTTAGGCATGTTTTGATTTAGGCACTTTTTCATTTTGACACTTTTTGTTCTAAGTGCTTTTCTTTAGGCACTTTTTGATATAGGCACTTTTTGATTTAGGCACTTTTTGATTTAGACACGTTTTGATTTTGTTACTGTTTTTGGGATGGCTGAGTGTAAAGGTGCAGTAGGGGCTACGAGGGGATGCGCTCGTTTCGGCATTTTGTAACTGCTGGCAGCATATACTTTAAAATTGTTTGAAAGATTAGAGAGCTGTTAGAACTGAAATATTTAAGTTTGTAACTGTTCTCTGGATATTCTTCTCGCGACAAATCTTTTGTATGAGATTTTGATTTCCGTGTTATTTAACCATCATTAAACGAGAATCAGAAATGGGCAGGGGCAAGAACTGGAAATCGCCACTCGCTAATGAGATCAACATGCAGCAAACTCACAGAGGGGGTAGTTGTACAGAGTGTAATAAATGTTCAGTAGTAAATATTACTGTATCATCCATTATAGAGATCAGAATCAGGAAATATTCATTTACTTTCAAAGCATTTTCGTTGATCCAGATTGCTGACACTACTCATTTCATAAAGTGGATGAAGAATTGTTATTTATGTTAAGTACAGTAGAATCTCAATTTAACAAAATGCCACAGGACCTGAAAATTTTACTCTAAATTGATGTTTCGGTAAATTAGACAAACCTCCCCCACCCCTCAAAAAATAAATCCTTGGAGTTTAAGGTAATTTAAAAAAAAGTCTGTTAGCTCAAAACAATAACAAAATGCATTTACCATCGTCAGGTAAGCCAAAGTCGTAAAAGAAAAAAATTGGTGAAACATTTTTCAAATAACTTATAGTGGAACGCTTGGCAAATGTACGCACGGTGAGTTTATCACACCCGCTCCTCTAACAAAATTTAGGAAATTCCCATGAAAAAAGTTTACCAAATTGCAATGAAAACTGAATTAAAAGTTTATGAGACTTCAGTAAGATAATAATAATTAAATACGTGTGGTGGCTGCCTTTCTAGAGTGTAGGCAGCCGCGCTTGTGAAACAAAACTGGTTGGTCTGTTCGACTAAAAATACTTTGCACTCGAAAAATTTTTTTAGCATCGGAGAGTCAAATTATTTACGTTTATGGTAGTAAATTTCTTGTAATAAAGTCTGTTTTATTATAAGTTCATTGGTTTTATCATGGGATTCGACAGAAAATAATCATGCTTGGCCACCCCTGCATTTTATTGGTAACAGAATTAATCAGTAGAGCACACTACACTGCTGTGCATTGTAACAGAGACATGAAGTATTATATGTGAATTAGTTCCTGTGCTGTTCAATGACGCGCTGTGGAGACTGGTGCCTAGATGCTGGTTCACCCGCCAGCCGCCACTGTGAGGATCTAGGTGCGTGATTGTTAGGTATCACCACAACACATAGACCCGGCCACGCGTGCTTGTCTCAAAGTCACTCCCACAGGCAAGGTTTTCTACAATTTTTAAGGATTCTTTTTGGTTTCTTGGGGTATCGTTTAAGCTTATCTACGGAGAAATAAGTATATTACATTTTATCAAAGTTACTTAGTTATTGCATATATAAATTTTTTTGATTTCGTTATTTACGAGTGGGTTAAATCGGTGCTTTACTGTATTAACATACACATTAATGAAAAATCTGTTATTTTCGGGAAAATTTGTAAGATTCAGCAAACTGACTACGACAGCTCCTACAGTTGCCAAAGTGATATTTTTATTGTTAAAATACCTCTGACTAGTCAGTACTGCTAAACCACACAGAAATCCAAATAAGTGATAGAATTTATGCTAATTTGGCATAGTCTCATGTAATTATATAAAATTATTAGATTGTTTATCTATATCAATTATTCTGTACTACATAATCATACATGAAATGTATTTTCATACTACGTATAAAATACATTAATTGTTTCCTTTGTCGAACATTTAAATTTCCAAAAGTACTACGATATCTGATATCTGAAAATTGTAATCGTAGAGTAAACACTGTAGGATAGGGCATTGTTGAATTTCCTAATAGAATTACCCTGAGTAAAACCACCTCATAGAACAATTGGATAAAAAGCTTAATTTCTCCAGAAGGATAAGTTATATAGTAAGGTATATATATAAAACATACTAACCCTATTATTTCTTCACATTGTCACATTTTAAGATGTTTAAATGTGGCACTTTTTACGAATCCTACAAAAGTGTCCTACCATGTAGTGTTGATAGATAAGTGCTGGTACAAATACAGTCTAGAATTCCTTATCCAGAAATTATTTAGAAATTTAAAGTTGTGTAAGAAAATATGAATTTGGATATTTTGCATGTTACTATTCTTACAGCAATTGAAATTTGTACTACAGCAGCAGCAATAATGTTTTTATGGATTTCGTGTTTGCTCTGTTTTATACACCAAAATGAATATGAATATTCAACAGCATTGAATGTGAGCTGTTTAAATGCATTATAAACTAAGAATGTCAGGGTACAACTTTATTTTGATCTTTCACTAACCAACTCCCAGTTACGTGTCGCAGACGTTTCGTCGCAAACCCTGTGCGATAGATGAGAGAGCTACCCGTGCAGCCTGCTGAACGATGACTAACACTGGCAAGCAGAAGGGCTGCACAGTAGATGTTACAACACTGTGTTTGGGGCAGTTTGGCAAGATGGTCCTGCCATCAGCCATGAAAAAGGTTAGGAGAAACTATGCGCTGTCTTCCCGGCCAGCTGATAGGGATGGGCCGTTGACTTAAGTGCAGAGCTGTCTTATGTATTTGAGTTTACTTGGATTTAATTTGAGGATATATTCTATTACTAATTTATTTAAAAATAGCATGTAAATATTCAAAAGAAAAATTTCAAATTCCTAAGTAAAATTACTTCTTGTTACTATACAGGCTGTTGCAAAATTCCATGTCAATATTCTAGGGAAACAATCCTCACGTGAAGAGGAACGAAAAGTGTTATGTGAGTATAGGTCCAAAAATGCAAAGTTTCTGTGCTATAGTTAGCAATACATGACGTAGGTAGGATCATGTTGCTGTGGGGGCATCATGATCCTGCCAGCGCGCTATCAACCATACGTTATGTATGCCAACTGTAGCACAGAAACTGTGCATTTTGGACCTATGTCCATATAACACTTTTTGTTCCTCTACACGTGAGGATTGTTTCCCTAGAATATTGATATGGAATTTTGCAAGATCCTGTATTATGACCTGCATTGCAAATGTATTTCATGTAACTTCATGTAACTAATTAAAAACATTTTGTGATTTCTATCTAATCACAGTATTGGCATACAAATAGAGACTCATCGGCCTTCAGGTGATCCAGCTCTATTGATAGCTTTAGTTGTGAAGAATATGACTGGTTTGTTTCTTTCAGTACTGCCTTATGAGTTAAAAGTAATTGAGTTATAGTGTTTAAATATTTACATAGTTCCATGTTTCAGTTTTTTAAACAGTAACAGTAAATGGAAATCTCCATACGCACATAATACGATGCCTTTACTAAACATAAATATCCCACGACTGAACTTAGAATTATATTTTTACAAACTGTGCTTATGACAAAAGTAACCTCCTCATGCAGTAGTATTAAAAAAAATTAATAAAGGAAATTAATTGTTATATGTTGCATAAAATATGTAGTTTGTGAAAATTGCTAGTAAATATTTTAAAATATTATTGAAGGCATAGGTTAATCATGTATTAAATATTAATTTATATGCCGTGCATAATTTGCATACAGTATATACTGTTGTTTCATTTTTAGGCACATATTATTGATAAATGAGAAGTGATTTTCTTAATTTCTGATATTTACTTGTATAATAAGTATAAAAATCATTGTTATGATAAACTTCTACATTAATTCATAATAGTCAAAGTTAAGTGAACTATATTTTCATGG
The DNA here is from genome assembly GCA_003012365.1 of Medauroidea extradentata. Taxonomy (NCBI): domain Eukaryota; kingdom Metazoa; phylum Arthropoda; class Insecta; order Phasmatodea; family Phasmatidae; genus Medauroidea; species Medauroidea extradentata. The sequence goes on from PNEQ01084602.1 coordinate 27,255, forward strand.
TTATCATCTAAATTCTCAACCACATTTTACAAAAACAACAAACTACGTTGATACCAGAAAGTTATATTATGTCTTTCATAGTGTATTATAAAAGTTGAGATAAATTAAAATTAAATGTGTAGTGGGATGACATAATGCATCTTTTCGTAGCTTTTGAGAATGAAAATCAAAGGCGTTTAACACAAACGACAAATTTTTAATAAATTTTATAGTAATTTAAAAACTATATTTAATGAGAAAATATCAGTCTTACAATTAGAAAATGTAATGGGATTTAAACTCTCATTTTCTCTTGCATGTTTTTTTTTGTGATTCAGAACATTGATTCTTACTTAGCACTAGTAACTGCTTCCAAGACAAGTGTTATCAGAAAATAGTGACTAAAAAAATAAATTAAAATAATGAGTATATACGACATTAAAAAGCGTGAATTATACGCTATATTTTTCTTGCTTCTAAGTGTTAGGTACTGAATTAGTTCCTTTTTCTTCAAAATCATTAGTTGAATCTTAGATTTTCTACTGTGTTTGTATTCCCATGCCTGTTTACATCTCTAAAATTTTGCCATGTTGAAAGCATCAAAGAACTAACAAATTGCTATATCACTGTTTATTAGACCAACTTTGACTGTGACACAGACACTGCACCTAACCAAAAAAACAGCGAGAAAACGAACTATCAAGTGAACCATTTATACATCCTAACTTTCCCACACGGAAGAGAACCCATGAGGAGCGCCACGTACTGTATCTTATCGCAGCTACACGACACCTCGCCATGGTAGCTTGTCGCATCTTAGAAGGAGCTGCGCATTTGCTGCTGCAAAAATACACCATGAGTCGTCAGTTCTCATAGCCATAAACTTGATATCATAATCAGGAGGAATGCTACAATTGTTCAAAAACTGAATATTTAAATTAAATAAAACTGTATTTGTTTTTATTGCATGTAAGATGTCGCTTATTAACCTAATTTTCAGTAATTTTTGAAATATACAAAGAAATGCTCTTTCTGTTTTTATAACTTTTGGCCATTAGATAGTGACATCTAATCTCAGTGTAAATTATTTTGTTTCAATAAGTCTGATAGTTATCCATAGGTGTATGCAGCCGTAATCATACAGATTTTGACTTTGACATGCTGTTATTAGAATAATATTGAGCCCGTCTCACTCAGGCGTATGCCGCTCAATTTTTGCTATCACAATAAACCCAAAGTGCTACAAGCCTGTATCACTCGGGCACGTACAACACTCCCGTCAGAGCCAATTGTCCTTATCCTCTCCCACTGCACATAATCTGGTAACACACTAATAGTAGGACGGGGCAACTAACCACTAATAATTGGTTAACAACAAAGGTTCAAGGCAATTACATTTATTACGAAAATTACAAATTGGTGGATACAAATACGCCGGAAGAACACAGTGCGGCATTATTCATATTAAATACAATGATCTGTGGCTGAGTTGAATGGCATAGAGTTGAAAAACAAAAGAGAACGTTCCCCTCGCGGCCAAAACGGCACTGAACATGAGTGAAATTAACAGGAAAGTGAATGTAAGACAGAAACCATTAAAAAGACTAAAGCAAATGTAACTGAAACTTACTAAGAACTGATGGAAGTACCGTAGGTGCCATGTCGGCCACGAGAAGAGCGGACCAACCTCGTTATACGGAGCACGGGCGACGACTGCCACGAGCTAGCTCACTCCACCCGGCAGACGGCCCGGAAGAGGGGAGGCACGAGAACAGCTGTAGACGGCAGAAGGTTCAAGAAGTTCAAGTCTACTGGCGAGCACGATGAAGGGGGGGTACAGCCTTGTCCAGTTCAACTCACCCGTTGTTTATTGAGCTATCGGCCTTACAGGCTTCAAGCCATGCCGACAGTCTAGATGATAGCGGCACAAACCGACTGGGGAGCCATCCTGCCCCTAACTCCGGGGAGCTATAGCGATGACCCGGGCACGGCCCTCCGGGTGCGCGCTGCCGGGGAGGCTCCCGAATCTCAGGACCCCTTCCGCTCCAACCAGGCGAGACATAGGAGAATTCAGTTGCCACATGCCACAGGAAAGGGAAGGAATGCTCAAACAACTGACAGCACATGTAACATTTTCAAAAAAACTGATAATCCCAAGGTATACCACCGACCAGCAACGTACCGAAAATAACGTCTGAGATTATACACACCAACTAACAACAAATGTCTTTAGTATACAGACATTACACCTGTATGATTTGCTTATTAGCATCACTTCGTATCACCTTGCATTTACATAACGCAACTAATATATTCTCGTATAGAGGCAATAAAAGCATACCTGAATAAATAATATAAAATACATGAAATCACAAGACTACCTAATACACATCCTATCACACCTTACACAATACTTTCACAATAAGAGTATTAATGTTACCCAATTATATATGGCACTCAAATCAAAAGCGTTACACGTCAAACGTCTCAATGTAGGCCTTATACTATTTTACCCCTCCACGGGGCCTTGCTAGCAAGGTACTACATAGATCTACACACAACGAACAACACCAACACATAATACATAACCACATGACCGGCCGATCTTACAACACACACAAACAGTAAACAGTCGCCAACTCCGAAACACAAACCACAACATTACTCATCCAAACCCAGCCTTTGACAGACCCCAAAACTGACTACTGACAGCGGGAGTAGGAAAGGGTTTGCTGAACGTAGTAGATCCATGACATTCTCTCTGCAGAACTAGACGAGTAGAAGGACCGACACCTTCACGTGCCGTCCAACAGGCTGCAACAGAATTTGTAAAAAGCAATTAGTCACTGTCATCCTTTTCCCTTACAGCATGTTTCAAATGAGACACGTGAGCCTTACGGACTAGCTGTCCGGAAAGTGGATCAGCGAGCTGTACAGTGTTTGGCCCCAGAAGTTTGATAACGTCAAACGGTCCGGCGAAACTCAATGAGAGTTTACTCCCCTAATCGTCAAACAAAGAGGGAAGGGTAAATAATCTGCAGTACACAGACTGCCCTACCTGGAAATCGAAGGCTACCCTGCAGGCGTTATAGCGCGCCCGCAAGCGACTGCGCTCATCATGCAGACGTCCTAAGACATTTGCGGCCAACAATTTTCGGGCAGCATCAGTCAAGGGGGCGGCCAGACTGGGAACGCCCTACATGTTAAGCAACTGATGAAGGACATCTTGCCCCAAGACAATTCTGGCTGGCGACTGCCCCGTGACACCATGAACGGCTGATATGAAACCTATGTTAACCAGATCGAGGTCCTCATCCCAATGAGCCTGCTGCGAGTGGTACAGCGCCGAGAGAGTGCACTTCAGGTTCCGGTTGAACCGCTCAACCCTGTTTCCGCACGGAAAATACGGGCTCGAGGTGAACCGGGACACCCCACCTGAAGCACATATCCCGAAACTCCACTGACATGAAATAGGCGGCGTTGTCGGTGACCAGGGTAACCGGCGGACCAAACACAGACCACACACGGTACGACAACGCTCGTACGATCTCACGGCTCTTAACTGACCTCAAAGCGATGAGTACAACGAAACTGGAAAACACATCCAACAAGATCAAAATATACATGTTTCCCTTAGTGGACCGGATCAAGGGTCCAAACGCGTCACAATGGATGACTTCCAAACTGTAAGACACCTGATCGACGGTGTACAACCCAAACTTCGAATTCTGCATGGGCTTAGCGTGCATACACAGATTGCACTTGCGCATATATTCCCTGACATCCTTAGCCACAGTAGGCCAGTAGAAACGGCCGCTTAATTTCTTCAATGTGCCTTGCCGGCCCAAATGTCCCCCAAAGGGGGAGACGTGAAAATACACCAATAGTTCGGCCCGACATCGTTCGGGGACAAACAAACACTTCACCCGCCGTCGACGACCTACATGATGTAACAGATAGTCAATGATGACATACGGCAGGTCCTCACCACGTCGAATGTCTCGGACAAGTCTTTGACAATCTGGATCCTCGGCCTGCGCATCGTGTAAATGCATGTAGAAACCTTCACTGGTAGTAAAGGCCGCACTCAGCATTGCTGAGGATGACGAGCCCGAAGGCTCAACTTCATAATAGTCCGGATCGAACATTCGAGACAACGCATCTGCAGCTGAGTTGCTCGAACCAGGCACATGCTGAATAGTGAATCGAAACCTCATTAATCGAAAAGCCCATCTCCCTAACTTACCGAAATCGTTTGAGTGACTCAGCAACCATGAAACTACCTGGTTATCTGTGCACAAGTTAAACTCAACACCACTAAGGAAAGTATCAAATTTCGCGGTTCCCCACACGCACGCCAAAGCCTCCTTTTCCGTCGCTCGCCATCGGATAGCGTGCGACTCGCGAAGCCAACGGAGCACAGCGTCCCATCCCTCCATTGACTCAGCGAGGCACCTAGGGCTAAACTAGAGGCGTCCACGTGCAAAACGAAGCGCAGATCGAAGTCGGCCATGTACAGGGCAGGGGCATTAGCTAAGGCACCCTTTAGCTTTTCAAAGCTCACCTGCTGTTCGTCTCCCCAAACAAAATCAGCATTTTTGCGCTTCAAGAGGTTTAGAGGCGCAGCTAATTCAGAAAAATGGGGGATAAAACGGGAATAGTAACCCAACAGACCCAAGAACCGTGACACACCATGCACGCTCTTCCGCATGGGAAAATCAACTACCGGGCGAATGCGCTCCGGATCCATTAGCAATTTCCCTTCCGAAACAATGTACCTCAAGAAGTGTATGGACGATGCGGCCCCGGTGACCTTGGCCAGATTAACAGTGAGTCCAGCGCCACGCAAACGATCAAGCACTAGGAGCAAGTGACCCAAGTGCTCAGTCAATTTGGAACTATAGACTGTAGTATCGTCTATATAATTATAGATGCACTGGAACTTCAAATCCCCGAGGATATGATCTAGGACCCTAGACAATGCCTGCGTCCTGAACTTTGCTCCCATAGGGATACGATTGAATTCAAACTGCGCCCACGGGGTACGGAATGCCGTATATTTCCGGCAGTCTGGGTGCAAAAGACATTGGTGGAAGCTAGCGTTCAATTGATCACAGAATACACACGAGCTTTCCCCAAATGCTGCAAGGCGGCGTCTACAGTCTGCGTAGGAAAGGAATCCAAGAAGATCTTGGCATTTACTTTACACATATCTATCACAATCTGGTAACCTCCGCCCTTCTTCTTTACCAAAAACACCGGACTAGCATAGTCGGAAGTTGGTGATATTACTTCTTCGCGCAACATCTTATCGACGATGTCCCGCATAATTGCCAATTTAGGGGGGCTGTACGTGTAAAATTGGACACGAACCGGAACATCATCCACCACAGAAAATTTATACGGCATGACGTGACACTGACCCATACGTGTCCTGATCACGTCAGAGTACTTGTGCAGGATGCGATCTAGGTCGTCATTTTGCGCAGAACTTACCATCGCTAAACGCCCTAACAAGGCTGAAACTGACATAGCCGAAGAATGCAAGGGACACGGAGATTCAGGAGCAAACTTAAATACCAGCTGTCGACCATGGACATCGACCACACCTCGTGCCCGAAACAAAAAATCCACGCCCAGCACGACATCGGCAGTCAAACCTGGTACTAGCCAGAACCGATGCTTACAAGAAAACCGGTGGATCTTGATATGCAATAATACTGAACGACGACATTCTACAACTTGACCTGTATCCACGTACACTCGGAGAGCAGACGTGTCCTCCAGTCTGGAAACTACTCGCAGATCCTTACACATCAATAGCGCCTAAAACTGTTCACGAACAAAACAATGAGAAGCCCCAGTATCAAACAGATCGGCACGTGAGAACCCAAACAACCACACGGAGACAAAGGAATCATGACGCGTCACAAAGGAAACAACACGCCGCGTGTGCTTGATGCGCAAAGGGGCGGCGTGAGTCAGTTTCCCGGACACTGTGACCTAATGTGTCCGTGCCTACCACAACCGAAACACACCCGCGACCCAAGGCTTACCCGAGGAAGCCGACAGTCAGCCAGGACATGACCACTCTCACAACAATTAGGGCACCTCGAACTTACGGGGCGCTGAGGCCTCACTCTGTCACCAATCATATTGCTGGCCGGAAAACGACTCGGCAATCTATTTATAGCTTCCCTCTGATTGCCGCTATAACGCACGACATCCTAACCGCTGTCTCTTTCGGCATGCGACAAGGGTTGACCTTGCGCACGGCCTAATTGCCCGCAATCGACGCCCCCTGGCACCCGACCGACTGAATCGACAACACCACGGGCACCGTCAACACCAGTCATTACGCTAGGTTCTACATCTAACTTTACTTGACTGTAAAATTCGGTCTCCAAGGCCATCTGATGATCGACCTCAAGGGCCAACTGACGCAATCCTTTGGCGTGCGTAGGAATAGGCTGCATAAACCATGTGCACGAGCACCGGGTGCCAGCGATCCACAATGCCCTGCGCCAGTTTAGGCTCCGGACGTTTTAAATTCATCGCTCGGGCACAATTCAAAACATCGCTAACGTACATTGTCACTGATTCACCTGGTCTTTGGTATCTGTCGATATACGCCGCTTTGCCGCCGACCACCCCGAAGATCCGTCTGCACTCTCCAACAAATGTGTTTTAAATGTCTCGTAGCATACCGCCGAAGCAGTAACATGCGCCAACACTAGCGGCGGGTTGAACTAAACGAGTCGACAAACAAGTCAAAAAGAACTCTTCACGGTTCACACATCGCAGGCCATAATAAATGACATCGTCAGACAATAAAAAACGTAATACCAAGTCGGGATCGACATCTGTCAACTGTGGTATAGAATTTACTCTCTCCATTACCATCGTCTGTCGAGCTGACACAAGCCCGTCGTCGACGTCAACCAAGCCTCCCAAGTTAGTATTATTAACGACCCTCAATGGATTAATGTACGTCATAACTCGCAACAGCAAGGCCGTGACATTTTCACGTCTGTCAAATTCAATACCTGCACTCCTTAAGTAATCACAAAGCTGTAAATAATTGTACTGTAGTACGAAATCGGGCACTCCAACCATTGCCATGACGCTAAAATGGGTAGCGGAACAAAGAGTCAAATCAGAGCAAAGAGAAACCACCGCAAACAAATCACTTTAGCCAGTGCCTCGACGTCCACGAATGTTACTAGCATTTGCGCACTACTCATTCAACTACAACGCAAACTGCATAGGCCTAAACAGCACCTAAGCAGAGTCGCGCAGGAAAATTGAGCCCGTCTCACTCAGACGTACGCCGCTCAATTTGTGCTATCACAATAAACACAAAGTGCTACAAGCCTGTATCACACGGGTACGTACAACACGCCCGTCAGAGACAATTGTCCTTATCCCCCACTGCACATAATCTGGTAACACTCTAATAGTAGGACAGGGCAACTAACAACTAATAATTAGTTAACAACAAAGGTTCAAGGCAATTACATTTATTATGAAAATTACAAATTGGTGGATACAAATACGCCGGAAGAACACAATGTGGCATTATTCATATTAAATACAATGATCTGTGGCTGAGTCGAATGGCATAGTGTTTAAAAACAAAAGGGAACGTTCCCCTCACGGCCGAAACGGCACCGAACATTAGTGAAATTAACAGGAAAGCGAATGCAAGACAGAAACCATTAAACAGACTAAAGCAAATGTAACTGAAACTTACCAAGAACTGATGGAAGTACCGTAGGTGCCATGTCGGCCACGAGAAGAGCGGACCAACCTCGTTATATGGAGCACATGCGACGACTGCCACGAGCTAGCTCACTCCATCCGGCAGACGGCCGGGAAGAGGGGAGGAACGAGAACAGCCGAAGACGGCCGAAGGTTCACGTAGTTCGAGTCTCCTGGCGAGCAGGATGAAGGGGGGGGGGGGGCGATACATCACATGTCCACAGGAGCACTCACTCACGGCGCGCGGCTTTTAAACAAAGATATCTGGACGAAACACAGCAAGTCTATATCCTCTTGTAGAAGTATATATATATCCTCTGACAGAAACGTGTAGAGCTGGACGTCTTGTCCAGTTCAATATGCATGCTAAAAATTTTCCGTAAGAAGAAAGTGCAGTCTCAAGTGACGTCTGTAAAACAGACATAATTTCATACTCAAATAAAATAATGAATTTCACACTTGGAACTGCCTTAAAATAAAATTTTAAGAAAATTTTTACAAAACGGTAATATGAATAATGATAATGATAGAAAGTTGTGCCTTCACATCTTGTGACAATGTCCCACAGAGAGTAGGGAGGCAGCTATGGCTGTACATATAATGTAAACCATCTGGGATTTGGTATATTAAGAAAATGTCTTGCTAAAAATTCTTAAAGGCAGAATAATTGTTCTAATTACTGAACTAATTTCCTAACCTTTGTTGTCTAGAAATGTGTGCAAATAAAATCATGTGAGTGGTTTTTTAAATATCAATATTTAAAATGTGCTGTGCCAATAACCCTTGATCTTACAGCCGAAAATCCAAAATTCTTCAGTTCGATAGTTAATGTTGCTCAATTTAATAACATATTTAAAATTGGCCAAATATTCAGTAAACATTGAAGAATGTCTGTAGTGCATAATATAACTGTTAGAGAACATTCATTAAGATTTTTTACTGCAATAATGTATTAAAAATACATAAAAATCATAAACAGCACTTTATGTGAGAAACCTTAAGAAAACTTTTAATTTTTTATGCCTTTGAATGAACAAATATATTGAAGTACAAACAAAATTTTTCATGTGAAATGTACCCTTTTGTGGATCATAATTTATAGTACATATATTACAGATATTACTTTATCATTGTTGAAAATAGTTACGCTTGTATTCTCTGATTTGATGTTCTCTTTATATATTTAGAAAACAATATTTTCTTAGAAATAATATTCATGCTGCTAAGCAACCAGTTTTGGAGCTATCAAAAAGGCCATAATACAAAACAAACACTTTAATGGATACAAAGCTTAAGAAGTGAATTTGCTTGCTTGCTTCACTGCTACTAGAAATGGCTATGTTTTGTGAGGTAAAAAAATTTGTTAGGTTTAAAAGAAAGACTAGTTAATATGAAAGCACGGAGTCCGTAGATAATTATGCACTGGGTGAACAATAAATATATTAAAGGATATTTTTTCAGCTATTTTTAAATTTGAGATATTTTATTCCAGATTGCTATCGAATCCCATGTGGTTTACCTTAAACCAGATTTTAAGTAAACATGAAAAAATGCATTACTCTTGATAAAGTTATAAAACAATTTAATAACAGAATGAATTTTTGTAACTGCTCCATTGAACATTGTAGAGACACAGGAAGCTTTGGGGAGAACCCGGTTCATTCACTAGGGGTTACAGAGCATTTGACATTGTCACTAGAGCTCCAGAAACAAACTGCAGCTTCACACAAATGCTTTTGGAAGACGGTAGGGCTTATTTCAGGTGGTATTTCTGGTGTAGGTAAACAGGAATTTTTCTTTGCAAAACTGTCTAATATTGTGTAAACATGAAAACATATTTATTGGTATTCTAGAAAATTACGCATTGCAATAAAAATTAACGGAGGGCATAAAAGGCCTGTCATAGAGAAATCAATAAAGATTAGGCGAGTTCGTGTTGAAGGCAAATAAAATGTATTACACTTATGTTACCTGTTTTCATTATAGTACCAAATGACAAGCCTGCATCTGGACACAGATCCAGGTAAATGTTGAGTGTTATCACTGTTCCTGATCTGGAAGAGACAAGTGGCATGAGCTGTCTGTCCTCCTATCCTTTCTGAGACCAACTTTTCGGGGCCACATTGTTCAAGTTTCTTCTACTGCACTCTTCAGTTTGTAAGAGAGTGTGTAAAATGCAGTACAAATGTTGAACATTGCTAAATCAGACTGCTGGGACACCACTTCCCACCTGAAGAGGATATGCCCAGGATCATAGTACCTACGTATTTTGTGCCCCCTGAACTATCTATGCAATAATCTTGGTGCCCTGTGTTGGTGAAGAAGACTGGACTATGTGTGTCACGACGTAGCACATTTGAATTGTAGTGCGCGTACGCCTTGCCGTTTCGTACATCTTCGGATCTCTTTGGTAGTCTTCGTGTCTCTTCCCTTCGACCGACCTACCTCCCCTTCCCCTCCCCTACTGCAGCCCGCCCTCCGGCTGTCACTTGTGATATCACTCTTGGTTCGGCTCCCGCCCAACTAGATTCTGCCTCTCCACACTCTACCTCAACGCTCGTGCGGAAAGTTTGGTGTTATTTTGCATTTGTTCTTTTGTAATATGATTAACTGATCCGTGGTTTGTTTCTAGCTTGAATTAACTTTGTAACTTTCTCGTTCTGTTGTATTATTTTTCCTGTCTTTCCGTCTTTTTTTAATTTCTTGCGCCGTTCGGACGTCGATCTGGAGAGTGGAATGGAGTCGAAGCATATGTTTTTCGGTATCTTTAATAATTAAATTTTAATTATTTACCTAGTCTTGGAGGACCCTTTTTTAGTTAAGGCTGTTGTGCCTGCAGCGTAATTTTGTATACTCTAACCTATAATTTGTATTCTGCTACTGTGACCTATTGTGTATTATGTCTCTTAATAAACCGCTCAATTTGATTTGATCCAGATTTCCGTTACTGTAGTGTCGCATCCCCGTGTCTGCCATGTGTAGGTCTTTGTGTGTTGTATTAAGTGTTCAGGCCAAGGTATTGTATTGTTCCACTCTGGGATTAACCAGTGAATGTCAGGCTTAGCCTTGGTTAGGTTTTTAGTCTGGCTGTCCATGATGCCCAGTGGGGCACCAGACTTTTAACTCAAGTTCTGGGCATGGTGTCTTTACACACGAGATGATTCTGGAATGCTTTCCAAGCAACCATTCAATGATCAAAAAAGGCTTAGCTCTAATATTCTAAAAGTAAACATCCCATTGTCCTTAACAGGCATTGTGATATTTTATATCTGTTTGACACTGCTGCGAGCCATCTAGCGATAGCCTTCCTTGCCTAGAAATCAGTTGAGTTATACGCCCAGTCAGTTTGTTTATATTAGGGCAGTGAGTTGCCAAACTGTGTCATTCTAAGCACATGTTGCCTGGCTCGTTATATTACCTCCTCCTAAAAACTGTTTATCCCTGACAGTTTCAGAAACTGCCAGTTTTTTCGTAGAGTACCAGATCAATGTGAAGAACCCTGGGCTTAACCCTTGGATCATGGCAACAAATCTTAAACACCAATGCCTCTTTTTTTTCAAAAACATTGAATAGGCATTCTTTGCACCACTGATGATTTGTACAACTTCCATGTTGACATATATTCTGCTGTGCCAAGATTTGATACATCTTTTCTCTTGGGTCTGTGATGCCATTTCATATAATCCATTACAGGTGACAATTAGAGAACCACCAATTTACTTCTCCAGGTATTCACAATTTTAATACACATTTTGTACATTGCTTACATACTTCTGATTGGAGTCTCACAATAACAATCAGGCTAAGTTTCATTGGGAAGTATATTTATAATTTGAACTGGTAGGGGGCTTACAATATTTGGCACTAATAGTAAGTATAAGAATTTCAAAATGCAGATATATGTTATATTCAGAAAGACAAATTAAACTTAAAATTACGTCGATATGTTGTTCAATGGGTTTATCACATTTTGAGTAAAATTTAGTCGAAATGTTATTCTGTTTTCATTATGGATCTAGACCTAGCACTTTTTTTGACAAAAAATGGTTCTACAATTTACATTCATAAAGAATTGTGTCGCTATTTCGTTATATTTTAAAATTTATTGTTGGTTAGCTTAAAAGGTCTGTCACACTGTCAAATTTTTCTTTTTAATCATTTCAAGTAATGTTGGATGGTTTGATATTTTCATTTCGATCCACTATTTGCGAACTGGATGGGTTAAAAATTTCTCGGATGTGGGATGGCTCAACCTATCACAATCACAACTTTTGTAAACTGAAATATCATAACCTTCATTTATGCACCATGTTGAGTTGGATAAAAAATATTACTGTTAGTTTTAGATAAAGACAAAGCATGTTAATGTAATTTAAACTAATCAAAGAGTTGTAAACGCTGTTTACTTTAGATATGTCATACTAATATTTGAAATTTAGGCCTGCTGAATCTGTGCATTTGTGACTAAAGTACATAAATCTACAAATAAGAAATGGAAATTTTTTTTTCCAAGTACTGCATAAAGATTACACTTATTGTTCTTTTGTTAAGTTTTCCTACTATTCAATTTATTTTGCATAATTTACAAACTTCTCTTACAATGATTTGATGTACCAAACTTTTACGTTTATTCTAAAAACATAAACAAACATGGTTACTAGCTCCAACGAAATTTGACAATGCTACATGTATTCAATTATATTTTATAGTAACCAGCCGACTTTGACAGAAAAATTTTATGACTACATTTTGTCAAACATTCGTCTTCCAGTTTTATTGTAAAATATAGTTGTAGACAAGAATTTGATAGTGTGACAAGGCATTGCAGATAATTGTTACTGGAATAAATTAAAATATTAAATTGCTTGTGTCTGTAAAATTTCAGCCATAAAGTTTAAAATACAAAACTGGCAAACAAATTTAATTTTTATGAGTTAATAATTTAAAAAAAGATTGTCCTCAGAGCTCTTACATTGAGGGTGTCATTGATGTTACATTATTTTATGAAACTTATTTATAACCTGGATCTCATTTTTAAGTGATCCTCCCCTTTTTTATGCTAACAGAATTGTACATGTACATGATACAGTTTTTCTAATTTTGAATTCTTCTCACATTCCAAATCTGTACGTTTGAATTATTTATGTTATTCTTGCTTTAACATTCAATAGCATATATTAATAATCATGGAGGTTAATGTTCACTTGTGGATGTATATTATTCGTACATGTAAACCTTTTACTTCAAAATAATTTTTCCTCTGGGTCTTATCATGCCATGTTACAATGTTGTGCCATAAACAATTAACAATGAAGCCCCACGGTGGGAAAAGCCGTCTGACGAGAAGGAGTGCTCAATAATGAAAAAAAAAATGGTTACATGAATGATTCATTAAATGTGTTGGACAGTATACGGGTGTCAGGGAATGACTCATTAGATGCATTGGACAGAATATGGGTGTGAGGGTTATGTGAATAGTCCTGCTAGCAGAGAGAGCTGAGACGAGAGTGATAGTGGGGAAAGGTACACGGCGGAAGCCGTGGTGAATTCCCCTCCAATGATAATGGTGATGATCCCAGGTCCGACGACCATGGGGCAGGCTACGTTACCAAGCGGTTCTTGCACCCTCCAAGTAGAAGTTCTTCAGAGACTTTTCAGGGCTAGTATTCATGCCACAATACACTCATACATAATATGTGTTCGAAGTGTCACTGGGAAGGGGATGAGCTAGCAGTAAGTCAGTAAAAGACGGAGGGACTATTTATGTGATTTACTCACTTCTGGAGTTGAGCCTCAGCTAAAACCCAGAAAATTATGACAATGGCTGTTGAAATCTGGATGTGATTCCAAAGAGAGTGCAGTGATTTCTTTTAATGAATAACTTTAACCCTATTAACTTTTAACATGTTGATTGTGGTTAGAGATATGAAAGCTGTGCAACGGTTAATCCACAATGAAAATGAATAGGCTGCACTGAAACTTTTGTTACCATTAAAAGTGGTTACTTTTTATCATAATATATCAATACTTTGTTTAAAATATGTTGTTTATGTAGCATTGTTATGTTTACATCTTAAGTATTTTGTTTTTGCAGGTGCGCAGATCTTTAAAAATAGGTGGTCGTCGCAAAGTGAAGAACAAGCTTCCAAGTGGCATCACTGCTGATTACACTGCAAGTTTTTTTGCGGGCCTTAATTATGGGCCTGACACTAGCAGAGATTCAAGCAGTCTTCCAGATCATCATTTGTCGTCAAGAGTATCTTCAGTGTCATCGTGGACTCGGGGTGAAGCTTTGCTGCATAGTGACAGTAGTGAAGCTAGTATGACATCATTAAATACAATACCTTCACACACTGCTTGTCCCCTTCCACCTCTACCCCCAAGACCACCCAAGCGAGGTATATTGAAAGGTGCAAAAACAGACATTAATGTAGAAAGTGACAGATTTGTAAGCAATAATAATAAATGTAGTACAAGTATTCTAGAAGTTACCAATACTCTCAAGATTGACGAGTTAACACATCAGTGCAATACCCACATTTCTGCAGAAACAGAGCACATAAAAACTGACACGTTGGCAGGTTTATTAGACGAGTCCAGCAGAATCAAGAATGATTATGAAAATGTGAAAGGACTTTGTAGGAACTCACCAGAATGTAGCAGAACGAACTGTGAAGTTCAACCGTGTGTAGATACTACAGAACAAACTGGGTCTTTGACCACACCTCCTGTAATTTTTGAATCTGTCACCAATAAACTTACAGTTGCCACCAGCATAAGTCCTAGTGCAGATAGCCTCACAGATACTACTACAACCAATAGCAGTTTTGTCACACCTCCATTTAGTTTGAGTCCAGTAGGCGAGAGTCAGGGATTTAGGAACTTGAATGGTCATTGGAATTCTTATTCTGGCGATGTGGAAGACGTGACAATGGAGTTGCCCTTGCCACCACTGTTTCCTCTGTTGTTACTTCCACCACGGGTGTTAACATTTCAACAGTATTCGAACAGGAAAGATTTTGGCCTTTCTTTACAAAGTGCTGTGATCATGAATCATTTTAAAAACTGTGAACATGAGGTCATATTGGTGGAGCCTTGTGAAATACTTCATCAACTAGAGACCAGCTTGTTTCCAGGAGACTGCTTGTTAGAAGTTAACAATGTTGTAGTGGATGGCAAAAGTAAAGATGATGTGATGGACATGATCAAGTCTTCTGGGACTGCTGCCACAATTAAGGTATTTTACTTGTAATATTATGTAATACTATTCCCGGCTTAGTTGTAAGCTTTCCTATAAGCCTGTATGTGCATTGAATCTATAGCTGATATAAAAAATGTGTAGAATTATGAGTCATACAGTCAATCACATTATACTTTAATATAGAACATCTCGGAAACAGTTAACACTTTGTCTGTAATGGTGTTCCTCATTAAAATAACTCTAAAAAAATTGACGTATTACATGTAAACTAGAAGGTTTCCTGTTTTCATGGAAAAGTTGTTACCCGTATACGTCTATAAATTTTAATTCTATGTGGAAGGCTTTTACATTGACGAGGAATTAATAATATTTATATATTGTCATACAGAGTGTTTGTTGAAATACATCCCACATAAATAAAAAAGAGGTATAAATTTAGTTAAAAAAGTTGAACAAGCCGTTCAAACATTTTACGTTATAGGCCTAAACATATAAATCTTCAAATTATTTGAAAATTATGTTATCCAAGTAGCGACCATCCATTTCTATTCAATTCAGAAGTCTCTCCTTGAAGTTGTTTCATACTTGTGGTCATGTCTGGTGGTATTGCCACAGCTTTATGACAGATGGCAGCCTCTAGGTCACCCAATGTTAATTTTTTACGTTGATAGACTGGTGATAAACTGGTGCCATCAGGAATTCCCAGAGAAAGAAATAGCAAGATGTATGATGGGGAAACAGGCATAACATACGATCAGACACCCTGGGAAAGTCTTTGTTACGACTTTCATGAATACATACTTTTGCTGTGTCCGCAGTCACACCATCTTGTTGAATCTACCCGAGATTTTGTAAATTGTTAAATGTGGTCGGTAGGATGTTATGGGACGTCTGTATGTAACAATATAATGTTATAGTCATAATTCTGTCATCCTTTTCAGAGGAGTACAGACCAATTTTCATGATCTTAGTGACAGGGTAGGCCTACCAGATAGCAACAAATTGTCTGTGGAGGGGCTTGTGTAGTAAATGGTCAGTACTGCTCATTCAAACTTTGATATGACTATGCATAGCTTTTAGCATTGCTTTGTAATTGTGTCCAGAAGAGGGGATTTTGTATTATATCCTATATTTATAACATTGGAGACTAATGCCCCACATAATCTGATTTTTAACCAGCTTACCGTTGTGAAGAAATGTTTATGATAAATTAATTTGTGCATATGTTTGTGTTCGTATGCACATACATGTATAGTTGCTAATTTATATTTCTAGCCTCTCTTTCTGCTGCATGTAAACATAAGCATTGTCACATGCATTTATGTTGACCTGTACATATATTCCACTACTACTCTTTGAACACACAGGTTGTAACTATTGACTATAATTAATGGTAAGTTGTTATAAAAGCACGCAGTGTAATTTCTTTATAAGATAGATAAGTATCTGTTAACTCTATAATTTACGCATTGCACTTCTACAGTGTTCTCTTCATTGCCCCTAGATAACTTAATTGATTGTACACTATTTATAGATAAGTGGTAAATAATTTTGCAAGCAAAATATGTATATTGAAGATTAGCTTGTCAAAATGTAGACTTTATACTGTAGTAGTGGCAAAAGATGGCTGGTGTATTTTAAAGGTTTGCTAATAAGAATGTCTCGGAAAGTGTCTTATATGTGAAGTTGGCCTATCCATATTCTCTACCAACTCAACTACAATATAAATATTCAGGACTTTATACATACATTTCAATAATTTGTGAAATGAAAAATATTAACAAATATTTAGTTTTAATTATTTGCCTTACGCCCGTTCATTTTGAAATAGGTAGTGATGTACAGAATGCATTAAATTTTTTATAACTTTGTGTGGAATATAAACAATCATATAATATGGGTACAAAATCAGTTTTAAAAATAAATAATTATTTGCCCGGGACATAGGTATGGTAATTTGATTAACTGCAGTAAAGAAAATTGTAACATTTCAGTGTCACTTTGAAGGACTCCATGTTGCTAGAAAGCTCTGCAATAGCTATTAAGAAAGTTTAAAAAGTATATTTTTTATTCAGTTTTAAAAAGTATATTTTTTATTACGTTTGGAGCAAATATTACCATAAATAAAGCCATAATTTTTTTAGGGTTGAATAGCACTTGAATAAATTCTGTTTCTGCAACGTTTGGCTAGCCAAAAATTAGTACTGAATGTTTGGTTACAACAAATTTTTTTTGTGCATACTAGGCAGCAGTGACTAGGGAAAAAAAAATTAAAATGTTATTTGGTCCTCTTTACAGGATATAACCTTAAAAAATAACCAATTTACCACAAAGTTTTGTTTTTGAAAGATATTATTTTTAACATCTTTTATGTAAAAGAAATTTCAACTTAATATTTTGAGTGGTTTAGGAACTACAAGTCTTTGAAGGTTTTTGGTTCACGGACATACCTTATGTATGTGAGAGTAATAAATTAAATATTTCAAGATATATCGTAAATAAGGAAATAACCTACAAAAGGAATTTTGATTAATTTTTTTCACGTTATGTATATTTTATTGTGAAATAAATAGGGCTTTAAGTTCTGTGTGTATGTTCAGAGAGATTGTAGCATCAGGTAGCAGCACAACTGTGCCTGTTTGAACATGCAGTCCTGCTACAGTCTGCTATAGAGGGTCCCAACCTTAGATTGCAGTACAGGGCTTAACGGCGTGTGCTGTTGCCAGATCGTAATCGCGTTATGAAGTTTTGGAGATGTACTACTTCATAATTTTGAGTACTAGAATATTATATTTTGCATCTTTCGGATTGATATCATTGTGATTTGTATATGATTAAGCTTCGAAACATGTATCCAATCACATTTTTATATTTCTTTAAAATGTGAAACCGTTTGCATAATTCACCTGTAAGTTCATTATATGATTAGTAATAGGCTATTCATAAGCAAATGATAATTGTCTCATAGGCTGTCTGTTAATCATTATTGCTATTCCCGATAAAACATGAGATTTTGTCCATAGGATTAGCATCTGTCTGAAGACAAGAATGTCGTTGGGGTAATGTTGATGTTCATGAAACAGATTATGGAAAACTATATATCATGTAGAAACTGGATAATCTAGTTGTTTTTATAACTACATATTTTTGCTAAAATTAAATTTTAAGTGGAAATTTTTTGAAACGAAAGAATGTAAATGTTTGGCCATAATGTCAACTTCAGTTATGATCCCTCATTTGCACTAATTTCGTGACATGTATTTTTCAAGCTTAAACGAGAACAGACACCCGAGTTTTGTCAGGCAGTATTATTTTAATTTATTTTACTATGATTATGTTCTTCTTTCAAGAAGACAATAACATTAAGTTGAAGCTGATTATCTAGTTAACAGAATTTTTGTAATTAAAAATAAATAAAAATTATTTTGAAGTCAATAGAAACTTTGCAAACAAATTAGGCTTACATGACAAATTCTTTTTTGCATTTCCTATAGTTTAAGTTTTTGATCAATTTGTTTATTTATTCCATCCTGCAGACCACAGTTGAACCTACTTAACACAGTATAACAACAATTAATGTTGTTTAAAATTCTCACAAACTTTTTTTGAAGACGAAAAGCTATTTCCCACAGAATATGATGTCGTATCTTAAGAAAGTCTCAAACATAGAATTATAGATCATTTTTATGTCATCTGTATTTAAAACTGTATTGAAATTTTTAAGAACAGAACATTCTGATGTAATTTTTTCTTTTCATATTTATATGTTCTACCCAGTTTAACTTGATCTGTGCAAATGCCCAGAAATGTCGTATTATATGTTCTATAAACGTGTAGCCTATATTGTGTACTTTAATACTAATTAAACCAAATTGTTACCCTTATTGTTCTTTACAATGAAACTCAAATAATCTGTGCAAAATAAATTTACTGTTAATGCATTTCAATGAACACAAATAATAATATTAATATTAATAATATTTATTATTATTATTATTATTATCATCGCACAAAGAACAGAAATTATTGATCACGAACTTATATTTAGGGGACATTTATTTGCCTTTCATTTTTGGTTTCAGCTTTGCAGGTTAGTCAAAGGTACCATGTCGCTGTTGTTTCTTCCTAAGAGCATAAATGGTTCGTTTGGAATAGCTTATTACTGTGAAAGATATTTTGCTTGCGTTAATGGTACACATGTTAAAATTACTGGAATATGTTCAACTAATCATTTGCCCCCATCATAATATTGTGTCTTTTTGGATGTTTCACCTTCCATATAAATAAATGTTAACAAAAAACACATTAATAAATTTTTTGCTCCGAAATAAGTCACTGGACATAGAAAATCACGTGGCCGTGCAACAGAGGTGCTCTCCTGGACTAGTTTAAGACACAGGATGAAAGAAAATCGTTTGATTAAAGGAAGACTGTAGGTTATTTACTGTCCTATCCTGACAGAGCCTCTTAGTCTGTAAAGATAACGGAACCTCGAGCGCCCATCAAATAATATGCAACACATGTTATGCTATAAACAAGAGAACGGTTAAAGCTATTGTAGTGGTGTTACTTTTAAAAATAAATATTTTTGATTCGTATGAACAACTTTCTCGCTCCCTTATCTAACTTAAAAAATAAAATAGTTTCTCTCTGACCAACGTTTTAATGTTTCATTCTGTAATGAAATACATATAAGGTTAGATAAAATTTGTATACATTTAACAAAGAAAATTTTTTGTCTTCTGATTTTTTCGTTGGCATCCAGATGTATCGTATGAAATCATGCCATAAAATTTAAATATTATTTTGCTTCTAATTCTTAAGTTATGATGTGATGTATTTTATGATGCATGGAAACAGTATAGGTACAAAGTTTTTGACTGGATTAATTTTCTTGAACATACTCCATTGCGAAATAAATGACTGTCAAAAAAAAACTAAAACTAAAAATTAAAACAAGAAAGCGTAAATAAGCAGAGTATGCTTTAGTCATCAGGATACATACACAACATGAAATTCCAAAACTGGAAAGTAGGCCTAATATTGTTATACCAGTTCTGGCACAGGAGCCGGAGTGTGGATTTCAGTCGAGTGTGGATTTGTCTGCCATGTTGGATGACCTTGACCTTTAACTGTGACCTTAACCTTGAGTGTATCCGGTCACCATCTTGCATCCAGCCGCCATCTTGGGGTTTCTTCCAAAGCTTCCGAAAATTTTTCAATTTCGCATTCCAATATAACACCGCACATATTTAATAAAAAAACTTTTGGTCTGAAAATGATTTAATTAAATCTACTACCAACACGTCTTACCCGGACGAGCTCCATCAACACACTGACACCCCCCACCACTTTTTACATGTATATATTAACTTATCCCCCTCCCCCTTACCATCCCTTTATTTTAATTGGCTGTTAGTCACGTGATGAATTTCCCCCTCCTTCCCCTACTTTCCCCTCTCACTGACGTTCGTGTTATAACCTGCTCAAACTACTACACCTCCTCCACCCCACCCCCACCCCTACCCTTCCCTTTCCAGAAAATTATTTTTTCCCCTTCGACTTTGTGTACCATTTCCCCCACCAACATTTCCACTAGCCAATAGGAAGAAGTCACTTTTTGACTGTTATTAACCCATGAATTATGAACTTTGTTATATTCACGTTTGATTCCCAGGAAGGTACACAGCAATACAAATTTCTTCAGTTGGTTTTCTCAGGCTTCTCCAAATTATTCCACCTTATTTGAGAATTAAGTGCCCTCCCCCTTATGGGCTTGGGACCATCAAAACCCTGTGTTCAAAACTTTCACATAGCTCTGGTGGGGTTACACTGCAGTCTCTAATTCACTTTCTGTTATTCATCGCGGTGTATACATTGTACGTCTCTTTACTTGTAACCCTTCTTAAAGGAAACTGGGTGTTAATGTCACTTGTACATGGGATGATCAACACACAGATTCTCTAGTGTGTAGGGGAAAAACAACGCAGAATAGTCTTGAGGAAACACCTAAAGAAATAATTGTACAACAACAGAAGTATTGTTGAAGTATGTAGCACATTGCATAAAGAATACCGCACTACCTGACAAGAAAACAACGCCCCTTGCATGGTCTCTGGTGTGCTGCGAAATAAAAACAGTGATGAATATCAACACACAGATTCTCTAGCGTGTAGGGGAAAAACAACACTGAAAAGTCTTGAGGAAATGCCGAAAGAAATAAGTGTAAAACAACAGAAGTATTGTGGAAGTATATAGCACATTGCATAAAGAATACCGCACTACCTGACAAGAAAACAACACCTTTTGCACGGTCTCCGGTGTGCTGCGAAATAAAAACAGTGATGAATATCATCAACACACAGATTCTCTAGTGTGTAGGGGAAAAAAACAACGCTGAAAAGTCTTGAGGAAATGCCGAAAGAAATAATTGTAAAACAACAGAAGTATGGTGAAAGAATATAGCACATTGTATAAAGTATACAGCACTACCAGACAAGAAAACAACACCTCTTGCACTGTCTCCGGTGTGTAGCGAAATAAAAACAGTGATGAATATCATTAACACACACATTCTCTAGTGTGTAGGGGAAAAACAACGCAGAAAAGTCTTGAGGAAACGCCGAAAGAAATAAGTGTAAAACAACAGGAGTATGGTGGAAGTATATAGCACATTGCATAAAGTATACAGCACTACCTGACAAGAAAACAATGCCTCTTGCACGGTCTCCGGTGTGCTGCGAGTGAAAAAATTTTGTGGCGAGTAAATGATTATACTTCAACATATCCATGCGGTACAGTGTGTACCCCGTCTTCCAGTATGTGTCGCTTGTCGTCCGTTGATGTTAATGCCAGTTTGTTGATACATTCTGAAAAAAAGTGTATGTTTGTGTGACCGAATGCTGTATGTTTTCACTCTGAGCGTGCAGTGTTGTTGTAGCACATTTATGAAATCTTCAAATTTTATTTTATTTTTCACAACACTCTTCTGTATACCTTTTGCTTTCTTCGTTAACTTACCTTTGCACCTCTAGGCATACAGTTTCGCACAGAGGCCTACAAAGTCGGTCATAATGTCAGCTCCTGCTTCGTCCTTGAATTTTCCTACCACTTTTTTGTTTGTTGACGAGTAGCAAGGATGGTCGACGGGGTAGCCACTGGTGTCGAACTCTTCCATAAATTTTGCATTTGTGTACAAGTCCCGGTAAAAATCATCAGTTCTCACTTCATACACGAAGCTGTCCGTGTCCATGTACAAGAGCTCAAGGTCGTCACCGTACCACGTCTTCATTATATTGTAATGGAACCTGTACATTAGAGTTTTAGACATGTCCAGTACCGCGAACCCTGAGGCTTGTCCAAGAGAAGTGTTTCGTGCCGCAGGTGTACTAACCACACATTGTTGCTGTATATTGTTCTGTCAATAAATGTTGGTTTTGCTACTACTTACTTTATTTTCTTCTCGCTACAGACCAGCTCCATTTTTTGCCGTTTTCTCTTATTCTCGAGCAACTTTCCGAAACTTGCATTGTTGGCCAATTTAAAAAACTCTTTTTCAAAATCATTGTTTGCTGCCTGTCTTTTTGCAGTATTGAATTCGATAAAGGGCTGCATTAACACGGACTGGTCAAACTTGAGCAACCTGTGTTTTTTCTTAAGCTTAAACCAGTGTTCCAGCACCTGCTTCAGGTTCCTGTAGTGAACGACATAGTTTGTTTTGTCGTACAGGGTGGTCATTAGTTTCACTTGTTTCGAGCCTGGCGGACACTGGTTCACGGGCAGAAATGGCAGGTCTTTATGTTGCTCGTGCAGGGTCGCGGGGTACTCGACATCCACCTCCAAAATGTAACCCCTCGCAGCATCGTCTGGGACGGACAAGACGTCGATGTTGGTGTCTACCCACTCGGAAGTTACATTTTGGTAGGGGCAGAGACATGGCCCAACCATAAAGATTGTTTGTGTCCAAGTATTGCAAGTATGTGGACGGCTTGCTAGTGTCATACGAGCTGGGATCGTACACGTTGTTGCCAGTTGCATGACGCTTGACGCACTGTGCTACGCCGCCCCGGATTCCTTCCTCGACGAACATGTGCATGTCGTAGTCAGTAAACAGTTCCAACTCGGCGCCAGTCATTTTCAACATGGCGCTGACGTAGTGTGCACAATCCAGCCCGTATGTGGTTAAACACAAGTCTCTGAAGTTTTCAAATACATCTGACAAAATGAGTACATCTGTCTTTAGGTACAGGTTTGAGTAGTCCCCCAGTTTTGTGCACCCAAATTTCTCCCACACTGCCTGAGCATGCTTGTAATCTTCTTCACTGATGGTACTGTTAGTACGCCTGTTGTAGAAGGCCGTTTTTGTTGGCAGGCAGGTTTCATCCAGCTTGGACATGTCGTCAACGTGTCATATCGAAAAACTCTCTTCCAGGTGACATGTGGCAGTTGGTCTTGGTCAAAAAATTTCTCGATGTTGATGAATTTTGTTTTAGGCAGGTACTCGGCCAGTGAAGCAAGACTGCGAGACATGAACCGGAATGTGTCTACAAACTGGATGGAGAAACGGTCGCCCAGCTGCTTTGAGAACGTAATCATTTTCTCGCTTGCATGCGAAATAATAAATATATCATTGTTGTCTTACTCCAGCTGCCTTACAATGAAGTTTTCGTCGTAACCGAAGTTGTGAAAGAAGACGAGATTCTTCGGGCGTCGATGAAGCAGGTTGCAGCTGGTACATGCAGCTCCGATGTACTTGCCGCTGAAGTGGTCGTGGTCTCTGACTTTGTAGTTGTTGGCAGTGAATGTAGAAGAACAGTAGCAGCACCGTGTTGCCCGTAGATGTGTATGTTGCTCTGTAGGTGACAGAGGTAACATTGGTTTGGAGGTAGTGTAAATGTCCTTGACTTGTTTTCCAATATTCACAATATCAGCCATAAATTTCTCTTCTGCGACCTGACCACTATAAATAATTGGCGCTTGTGGTAGTGTAGATGTTAGCGTCGCAGGAATCACGTCGTTGTCCACCTGTACATACATACAGTAGCTGTACGCATGTTTTTGGTAGGTGTAGGTGTACGACGTGCTAGGGTCAGGTTCGCAGGTACTTACATGTTTCAGAATGGCCTCAAAGTCTGCGTACACGACGATTGGTACCTTGTTCGCATGATGAAAATTTTTGAATTTTAACACGGGTTGTTTCCCGTCAGGTCCTGGCTGTGGCATCTCAATTCGTGTGGGTGCATGCTTATAACAGTGTTTCTTGTGTTCTTGTAAGCATTCCTGTCCTGTCAGTCCCGATTTTCTTTGCCAATCATGGTAGAATGTGAAACATAATTTGCAGATGTGTATTTTATGTCCATGTGCTGTCAACTGATAACTCACAAAACGGGAAAAGTTCTTAATGTAGCAGTAGTGAGAGTTTTCTTCAGTAGTTATGAGCAACAGGTCAAAATTATTAAGTTTCTCTTCTAATGCTACACGCATGGGAATGATCTTGTCCTCTGCATTTAGGGAATACACATTAACAGATACGTCCTTTTTTTTTCCGCTCAAAGATCTTAATTTGATCAAGAGGGGTGGGGAACTCAAGCCCTGAGAAGTCAAATTTCAAATCAAGGTTACTGTATCGCTGGTCAATGCGTTGGGGATTTTCACCTTCAATGTATTTTGCAAGGAGAGCATGTTTGAAACACATGTGATCATTGAAGTTTTGAGGGTTGATGACAGCATGTTTATCCTTAATGTACTGAGGCAGTTCGATGTACGAGGAGACACTGAGGAGGTCCAGTGTGTTGACACGTAACTGCAGGTGGTTTATAGATGACAAAACCCACCCTGACCCACACTCCTAATATATCTCTTCCTTGTGACAAATCTTGGCTATACTTTCAGCCACAATGGATGCCATGTCAGAAGGTTCGTAGACTGCCACGTTTTGCATTTTGAAGGCTCGCTTGTCTGTACCTTCGTCGAGTGGACCTGGTTTAGTATAGTCGCACTCGAGCCAAATATTAAGTTTTATAGGCCTGTGTTCGTTAATTTCTTCTGTTACTTGTCTTACTAAGTTTTCTTTTATTGAAGCCAAATAATAACAAATATCTTTTGTAGAGCCTGATTTGTTTTCGGTAAAATAAGTTTTTAAATTTTTTCTAAAGGCGGTTTCTGCCTCAACAAAACCGTAGGTATTAGGTGCACCTGGCACCAGCAGCAATCACAGGGCGACCTGTTGATGTTGAGGGCTGAGGGTCTGAGGCGGTGGCGACAGATGAAGGTGACACACGTTGCCTCTTTGCAGGCGGCTCACCTGTTCCCTTTCATATTTTTATGTGTCTGTGTAAGTTGTCTTTACGTGTAAACTCTTTCATGGCATTGAGGACATGTGTGTTGTGTCCGCTGGGGGTTGAAAATACATTCGGAGGTTTCTGTAAAATTACTTCCACAGAACTTACATCGAAAGCTGGCAGACTTGGCAACTGTACCATTACAAGTACGTAAATGACGGGCCAAACTATCCTTGCGGGGAATCTGCTTCCCACAACGCTCACAATGCTGCTGAACACGGTTTGGATTTTGAGCGCAAGTTAATTAGTGTTGGGAAATTTTGCACTTGGTTGTAAAACAGACGCTGCAGTACATGAACGAAAAAGTAGCAGGACTTACTCCGTCGGCATGGTGGAGAGTTGAAGCTGGTGTGGCTGGCTGGAGTGCAGGGAGAGTCATGGCCGGTAGGAGCCCCGCTCTTGTACCTTGGACTGCAGGCACGACGCGAGAAGCCATGGTGTCATGCTGCATAACGTCAGACTGCAATTTAAAAAATGACGTATACACAACTCGTCATTATTTCAAACACATTGATGAAAAAAAGAGGACAAGCGCTTTGTAAACATTTATACGTTCACATCCAGCAAGTTCATACACGATCACCCACACACACACATTCACGCACACACACACACCAGCTGAGCAAGTTCAAACTCAACCTTACACACATCAGCAAACCAATAAACAATCCTTCACTCATTCACACACACCTACGCACATGCATTCACACACACCAACACAGACAGAGCAAGTTTAAACTCGACCTTACACACACATCAGATGAACAAGTTCAAACTCTAATGCTACCACACATACAAGTATAATACATGCATGTATTAGCTATGTATATGTGGTCTCAGGTCAGAGAAAACAATTTGCAGCTGTTGAAAACTCAGCTGTGATAAAGTGCGATAACTCACCAAAAGTGATGACGAAGTTGGAGTCGAACTCTGGACGGTAGACTCCACGACGATGGAACCCTGAACGTCGATGGACCCCTGGCTCGTCCCACGAAGGCGCACTGTGACATACAGGAACGATATGATTAAACTAAGGTAATTGCGATTAGAAGCAGTAAATGAAAAAACTATGTAATTATTTTTCACTTACCGGAAGTAGAAAATAGAGAATGCAGTACCCAGGAAGTCAGAAGGTTCGACAGTTTTCTCTCTACGGAGCTCGAACGAAACCGGAACTCGACGCAGAGAAAAGGAACTGGAGACTGAAACATACAGGTACATAATGAAAAACTGTATATGTACATCGTAATTCACGAGTAAAACCGTAACAATTTGCAAGTACTGGAAATCACAGGAGGAACTGAAGGCTCTACAGTTGCCTGTCCACAGAGAACAACGAAATCGGTTCTCGACATGGGCGAAGTTAACTGGAGACTATAAAAACAAATAATTTTTTTGTATCCTTTTAACTCTCACATAATACATATTACATGAGCGTACATGATTTTAAAGTTAGTATTGTAAATGTTTATGACAGCAATAATACAATTTAATTTTTGATTACGGTATGTTAAGGGTCCTCCCTAAGTAGACTACATTTGAGTGCTGACATATAGTAATAATAATTAAAAGTACTATTCTGTACTGTCCTACGTGGTTCAGTTATTGTTTCGAGTGCGAATCTCTAATATTAAATTCTCAGTTTGTGAAAAAAAAGAGACATTGTTAGTCACATTTATCTAAGTAGGGGAAAGCTGAATAGATATAAATTGCACTGTGTTTAAAAATACGTATGAATGTAACATCGTTTTGGAAACTAAATAGTGCAATATGTTTAAAGTATTTCAGTAACTATACGTAAATACAAATGGATGTATTAGTCCAGAGTACTCGTGTTTAGATAATGAACAAGAAACCTACGATAATGTATATGGAAGTATTTTTATTACGATTAACAAGCCGCAGATGTGATGAAGGCTAGTGTAGCGACAGTTACATAACAGACTCTCAGCTGGGACGTTATCATCACGTACGAGTGACGCAGCAGTTGCCCACCTGCTGCATATCTAGACAAGGACGTACAGCAAGGCCGAGTGTGCTTTCTGACCGACGTTACAGCTCCACTCGTCTCGGAGAAAAAATATAACTTACCTTAATAAATTGAGCAGAAATACGGAAGCGCTGGTAGGCTCTGGAAGACCCCGAGAACACCAGATGACGCTGTCGCAGGAAAAAGTGAAGTGCGCTCCGTCGTGTTACCGTCTTATATAGTATAGCACAGCGTGTGTATTCTTCTGCGAAAAGATTGTATTTGTGGAGAAGTGAAAATTTCTCCTTTGTTTTTCTATAAAATTATAAATTTTTAAGTAATGTAAAATATAAACAATTTCGTGACTTGCTAGTAAGTATTTATATTATTAATTAATTAATATTTTAAAATAAACTAATCAATAACCAATAAATATTATTTAAAAAATCCCCCCTTCTCGTTGATCCCACCTACAGCGTTTCCTTCACTCAGGGGACCAATCCACTCCGCGCACGCCTTTGTGGGCGGGGCATACAGTGAAAAGGAACAGAGTTCCTTTGCTTTCTCACTTCTTTAAGTACTTACAGACACCCTTCTAGAGGTTAGCAATATTAATTAAATTATGAGAACATTTTGGTGTCTCGGTTCGCACATGTCTAGATAAAGACAATAAGTACATCTTCTGTCTCTCACTACATGACCTTGCCACTTTTTCATCTCCCCTGCACGGTGATTTCCCAGTCGCAGCATTTACTTGTGTGCACAGGCAAAACAGTGCATCTGGAATATGTTTGCCCCTCTTGCGTGGTCATCGTCCACTCTCATGTGGAACTAGACTTTGAGGTCTTGGTTTTTATGCTCTGCCGGGTTCACTCGAGCATGATAGTAAGCTGTCGTGTGGCGCTAAAGCTTCCATTTTGCACAGACATCTCTCTACCAACGGCTTGTAAACCGTGTGCTATTATTGGTAATCAACACTCTTGGGTTCCTCCGTCGGGGGAAGAATTCTGCCTGCAGTACTCTGGCGATAACAGTTGCCAGAGCACTACTTATTGCGTACGCTTCCGTCCATTTTGAAAATGTGTTCGTGACGGCAAGAATGAAACTTTTCCCCTGCATGCTGCGTGAGTATGTCCCCATCAGTCTAGAGCCACAATGTCAAAAGGTTCGGTTGGCTGTCTCGGCTTTTGCTGTTGATCTGCGTTGGGGCGTCGAGACTTGAATGTGTTGCACACTTGGCACGCCTTGACAAATTTTCTCTCATCTCTCGACACGCCATGCCAGTGGTATCGGTGTGTGATGTTTCTGCGTGTGTGGTCTGACCCAGGGTGCCCTGCAAGTGTTCGCCATGGGCGTATTGTATCACGTGCTTCGCTGGGGACGTACGTTTTCCATCGCCCTTCAGGATCCTGGGTTCGCACCTCCAGGCGGTCATTCAACATACACCAGTGCTCTGTAACCCGTTCTTCACACTCTTGTTTCCATTGCTGGGACTCTGGGTCTTTCGCCTGTGCCGCCAGCACAATGTTATCTAGCTGTTGTGCGGACATTCTGTCATCATTTACAGCTAGTTCAGCGGTGCTGGCAATGGGTTCTGACTAAACTTTTGGTTATGTCTTGGTAGTATCATCTGCTCCCATTCGTCTGGATCATGTTCTCACACCAAGGCACCAGGGAAGCTTGAGAGTGCGTCTGCCAATTCATTTTTCTTCCCAGGCACATGTTCAACAGTAAAGTCATGTTTGGATCAGCATTGACCACCTTGCTAACTTGCTCCTAAGCTCTTTCATCTGGTGAAGCCAAACCAAGCTATGGTTTTCAGTATGGTGTACGAATCTCTGGTATTCGAGATACTGACAATTACGCGTGAGAGCATTCTCGCTCATTTACGTCATGACGGCGCTCAACCGGTCCGAGCTTAGCACTTCCATAATCAATGATCAGCTATTCTCCATCATCTGCTAGCTGGTACAGTACTGCACCCAGCCCCTCCTGGATCGCATCTGTTTGCAAGTAATGTGTACATGTTGGGTCGTAGCGTGAGAAGCTTTCGCACATGCGGAAACACTCTTTTATGTTGGTAAAAGCCTGATCCGACTCCTTCGTCCACTGAAACCATTGTGAAACAGACATCAGTGCCTTAAGTGGTGCTGTGACTACCGCAAATTCTTGACATAGCCCTGCTGCCTCAGCCAGTTAATTAAACCAAAGAATTTTTCTGAAGTTGCTACCGCGTCCGCGGTACTTCCCATTCCACAATGATACGGAGGTGTTCTTTGCTTCGTCGGTTGTCAATTTTTTTTCACAATATGTCCAAGAAAGTCGAGTTCTGATTTAATTATGTGGCACTTATGGCTTGCGCATGTTTGCCCACTAGCGCAAATCGCTCCAGCACTAGCGCAAGGTGAAGTAAGTGATCGTCCTGTGTGTCAGACTAGAACACCACATCTTCCAGGTAGGCTGTTGCGAACTCTCCTATGTAGCCGTCTAACACGTTGTAGCGGCTCACCTCTGAGCCCCCTGCCACTCAGCGGGCATGATTCTCCTTCTCTCGGGTCATGTTGTTGGTTCGTGCTGAAGTTCCAAGAGATGAAGGATACGACGCTTTAATGAAATAATAACCACGTGGTTCCGCTTTGGATCACCTTAATTTACTTTTGCGTAAAAGACAACGTACATTTCTCTTTACAAAAAAAAACGTATAGCTTACACGTGTTCTTGATGCATTATTACAACGTTATAATAACGCCAAACGGGTCGATTGCAGTCCAGTGATTCAGATATTAATGGATTAAAGAAAAGTTGCCATGCTGGCTTCACCTATCGCAGAATGTTCTCATCCTTTATGCCGCCGCGGTTTTTCAATTGAAGAAAAAAAAGAACTATATGATTACTGGCTACATGGGCCGATAATGGTTTACCGCCTCGTGCCCACGTCAAAAGATATGTGAAATTACGATGAGTAAAATTTACTACTTCCACTAACCACTTCTCCCAGGCCCTCGGCCATGCTGCGCGCCAATCTCCTTCTCTCCCTCGCCATCCTCTACGGTGGTCGGAACAAGACTGGGGCGAGCCAACTGCATTGGCGACGCTCCTCACCAACGCAGTGGTACCAAAACGAAACATAGGAGATGAGAACATTCCTTTCTTAATTAACATCCACGCCCATGAATAATAACAAAAGAAACGTTGAAACTCTTGCTTAATAATTATAAAACATAGTTTGGAGAATACTTTCTTTAAACAAATTACTTACAATACAAAATTATGCAAAATTACGAATGCGCCAAATCTAGTAGGGAAATAAAACATGGCGGTGCTGTGTGCCTACGTCACAGCCTTCCCCGAAATCCGAGAAGACCACGGCTTGGCTCGCTCGCCATGCGGCGCC
>PNEQ01084603.1:0-14181 GCA_003012365.1 Medauroidea extradentata
TACGCCAACAGCTAAGCCTACCCTGCTAGCCATACTATGGCTACACTCAATACTTAACTTAAGCAGCGTTAATCCCCAAGCCTGTCTGCCGAACCCAGCAAAAATCCGGTCATTTATAGTTGAAACTCTCATTCCCCTACTTTCTCAAAATGGTGGTGGGATCTTGGTTTGAACGAAAGTCTGTTGAACAAAACACGTGACGCATCGGTGATTGGTGCTTAAGCGACCAGAAGCTTCTTCCAAATTCTGCATGATCACCACAATGTTCCCTCCCTCTGCTGCCTCGCCATTTCCCCTCTCTACCGACGTCACAGCTCACTCCAACAGCACACGCGTCTCTTTTCTACTGGCAGGGAACCAGGACGGACGTCGGAATTGTGAAGGTGCGGTGCGGAGTTATTAAAGTTTAACGTAACATTTCAAGTCTGTTCACAATACATCATGGGAATCCATGCCATCGCACACAACTACCAGGTAACCTCCATTAAACTATAGTTATGCACTAGGCGAAAGTATGTCCATGGAAATTTCCACTCGGGAAAAAAAAACTGCGTCGTAACCAGAGACGTTAACTGCCGCTGATGTCAAGTTGACACCGTCACAAGTGTGCTTCGGAATTCATGTGCGTGCGCTATATTCTGTGCTAAATCAATTGTAGCGTAGCCTTTACACAGCCTAGCAATTAGTCAACTTTTCCCTCTATAAACATTTAGCTCTAATTATTGTTTATTGTTGTTTTATCACGAAGAGTAAATTCGTGAAGCTTAATATTTGAACGAATTCATGTCAGCAGGACCGCCGAGATGGGGAAAAAAGGGGGAGGGGAAGCGAAAGGGGAAATGGCAATGAACTAGAAGATAATAAAATAAAACATTAAGAAAATTAATTTTTTTCACATATAACCATGTCTCACGTTTCGCATTTTGCTGCTTCCTGTGTTATTCAGCAAGCAACAAATGTTATATTCAGTTTTAATGGAGAAAAAAAGATGGAATTTGGAAAGGTATGGGACCCCATTTGACTTACTTGCACAAGGGGCCGGAAATTCTGTAAACGACCCTGCGTGTCAGTGATACCATGCAGTCGCTGGCCATAATTTGTGAAACACATTAGTTAGTAATTTACGTAACTTAAGCGTTATATATAGATGATGGTTTATCGAGGGAAAATTTGACTGTTTGCTGGGTTTCGACGTACGTTCAGCTTACCAGAAGATTACTGACTTTAGCTTGTACTTGGAGCTGTTGCCCTATTTGACTGAGCCTATAAGAATCCCGCTATTGTAATATTTGAAGCCTGTTGTTGGTCTGCAGACAGCTACATACGTCACCCAAGCATGCGTGTTGCAATTAACTACAGTGTTTAACGGGTATGTTTGCACAAAAACATTTTCGCGATACACCATCACATCATCGCTAGTTACATACAATAATATTATTGTGAACATTTATATCAGGTCCATATTTACGGGCGAAAATCAAACATTCCACCGTTTTAGAATATTGTGTATATACAATTTTATGACTCGTATTTTAGTGGAAACTCTTATGCTACATTAAGTGTTTGTTGTTCAGTTAAATGTAATAAAGACACCTGTCAGTTATATTACTCCAAGTCTGAAAACATTACCGATTTTACAAAATGGAACCACTATTTATCACTTGTTAGTGAATTATTATTTTTCATGATATATGAAGTATAGAACATTTTTGTATGTATATTTCTAATATTAATTGGAGCAGGTATTTTTGTAAGTAAAATTTTCTCCTTGTTAATTAGTTCAGAAAACCCCTTTTCATTCCTCTGACAAACTCGCATACTTAAACAAAAATGAATTCAGGAATGCTTATTATTTCCAGTAAGGATTCAACAAATTACAGAGTAATATGTAAAATAATGACGTAGTTGGATTATTTTACGTGACTTGTAGTGAGGATATATTTGTATATTTAAAATTACATTATATTACAGTAAGTCAAATAGGTTACCATTGCTACGAATAGAAAAGAACCCAATCAAACCTCGGAATGATCTATGACAGCTCCACAATTCTTAACACTAATAAATTTTAGAAGTTTTATATGAAAGTAGAGGATTTAAACTATATTTTTCTGTTCGACACCTGGAAATCATAGTCTCGTTGCGTTATGGTAGGAAGCAAATTCGTATTGACTGCACAGAAATATATAAGCAAGCTGAAATTCGTTATATTAAAACTTCCAAATATTGGAAACCGAGTTTAGTATGAAATAAAAAAATCGTCTTTACGCTGCTGTCTGCATGAAATTGTTTTGTGCGTTTTAGACACAGAAGATATAAGAGCTACTCTAATACTCGCGTTTCGTGCCATATCGCTCTTATTAACAAGACGGTAAACTGATACGCAGTGTTTCAGTTAGTTGTTCCGCTACAACTATTTAACATTAAACAGAGACCATTATATATATATATATATATATATATATATATATATATATATATATATATATATATATATATATATAGGCCTACTGGGAAACGTGTATGGAGGTTTATCGTAGGCCTCTTGATTAGTTTACTATTAATCTGAGAGATGTTTTATTATATAGCCTGCGTAAATTTAGTTTTTTTGTGCCATATTGGAGAGTTCAGAAATGGTATTTCCTATGCACGAGATGTCTTCGAAGTATTTTATAAAATCTTTTTAAAATGTGCTTTAATTTCGTAGATAGATACACTGCGAACATTTACAAAACTTTTACGAATAAACATGTATTACTTACTAACACTGCAGTGTAGTTTCACGGCCAGGCAGACGGCACCCTTAATTAATATAATAAAATATATAAATTTCTGCCACTCTATGCCTTTACTTGCCCTGAATATGTTGCATGCCTTATTATTGCTGTTATTATTAATATTATTTTCATTTCTGCATTTCTTCCCACAAAGATAAACAATTTATCAAAACGTATTTTTTTTATCAATATATTAAATACTTCCTTCGCTCACAATTTTAAATCATGGCTCTAGAAATCTTTATTTACTTTATAATGTTAACAATGGAAAAAAGTGGGCGGAGTTTGAGTCCGACCGTCCGGATTACAGCGCCGAAAAGTTCAACATTCTCGGTAACTTGACGAATTTCATCCAAACAACAAGGGGGCTAAGCAAAATACATTGGTAGATAGGCGAGTGTCCAGACCTGTTCTTCTACGACCGTGGTTTACATATACGGGATGTGCAAAAACAAACGCATAATGTGCACACCACACGTTTCCTGGGCTGAATTGGAGGCGAAAATGCTGTAAATGACGAAATGTTGTACGATGGCATTTTATATACACAATTTGGCAAACGTTGCACAGCAGTTAGTCCTCTCTTTGGCTTCGCAGTTATCTTACTTATCTAACTACTGCTGTTCTGAGCTGTATATTATAGGTGCAGGTTAAAATCCTGAGTAGTCCAAAATGATTCTGCGTTTACTTGACGTATCTTACTTAAAATAATACATTGACGTGGAGCTCAAGGAAATTGTTTCCGCACTGTGCACGTAAAATGTCGCGGTACAACACCATTTTGCCACTTACATTTTCGTCTGCAATTCAGCCCAGGAGGATTCCCGATTCGCACGTGGTGTGCTAATTAGGCTCGATCGACAATGACACGGAAACGTAGATTATACCGACCAATAAGGTACGTTGGAAATTACGTCACGTGAGACCAACAAAATCAAACTCACGATATTTTTATAATCAATCTGGTTCCGGAAACAAGAATGTGTACACGCAAAATGATAACTGTAGAAGAAAATACATGCGATCCTATTGGTAAGGTTAATTCTACTACAGGTTGAAAAGAAAATGTGTTTTCTTATGAGAGAGTTTGGCACAGGGAAAATTTATGCCGCTAGATGCGCTGCAATCGCACGTGGACCAGAAAAATACGAAACTGTAGTAAAAAGTAATTTTAAATAGGCTTGGAAATTACAGAAGTCATTTAAAAATTTCAAAATAAAAGTAAATCAATTTCGCGTCTTAGATAATTAGCTTTATGTAACTTAATTTTCAGGAAAGCTCTGTGATTGGTCATTTTGCAACTATTAGCGACACTAGCGCTCGATTTTCGTTGTGCCAAACTTTTAACATTGATCTTTTTAACCTGTAGTGGGAATAACCTTACTGTTGCCTGCACGGAAGCACGGACACGGAACAGTTTGGAGTTGACCAGCTTTGTTACGTGAATCCGTACATATCCACGTCAGTTTCTGTGCCATCATAGATGCCACACGGAAGGTCTTAAGTTTCCTTTTTTGTGGTCCGTATATGCATATGCGCAAAAAGTTGGTTTCTGGACATATTATATAGCCTATCATATAAAATAAATCTTAAAGACGTTCGCTCTTTACATCTTGTCAACAATGAGACATTAAAAATTAAAATAGTGGGTCAGAAACAAAAGGAAAAAAAGTCACGGAAAACCAAACTCATCTGCACAGAAAATCGTGACATGGCCCTTCAGAGCACAAGTTCACACACACATAATTAAATTAGTGTTTAAAATTTCCATTTGTAACGTAGTAGAACTACACCGACTTGTAAAGTAAAACCCCCTCACTTTTGTGCAGGAAACTTACAAGACGTTACGTATGGGAAAATGTATCAATAATAATAATAAGAAACAAGAAATTTTGAAAATATTGGAAAACGTTTTTACTGATTTTGTGCGTATTACACAGGGTGTAATCTTAATATATAAAATGAAGTGTCCTAACACACACACTCATTCATCTACGCACAGCCCAAACCGCTGGACCTAGAACCATTCAATTTCGACGGAAGCTTCCTCTTGGGCCGTAGGCACCCACTAAGATTGGATTTTTTTTTTCGAAATTCGATAATTAAGGGGGTGAAAAGCCGTGAAATGTGTTTTCAAAGAATCCCTGTTATCTCAGTAACCGAGAAAGCTCTAATAATTTTTTAATTTCATAATATTGCCCATAGAAATGCACATTGGCGAATTTTTCGATTTTACGAAATTCGAAAATTAAGGGTGTGAAAAGCCGTAAAATGTGTTTTTCATTAATCCACGATTTCTCCTAAACCATTTCAGATAATGAGGTGATTTTTTCTTTAAAATGATGCTTAAGAAAATACCTAAAAAGTATTTTTTTTAGAAGTTTTCGAAATTCGTCCTTGAAAGCTCTTAAAACAATAAAACGTGGTTTTATTAATTCTCACTTATCTCCTAAACCAGCGGAA
The DNA here is from genome assembly GCA_003012365.1 of Medauroidea extradentata. Taxonomy (NCBI): domain Eukaryota; kingdom Metazoa; phylum Arthropoda; class Insecta; order Phasmatodea; family Phasmatidae; genus Medauroidea; species Medauroidea extradentata. Next base: position 5,241 of record PNEQ01084603.1, read on the forward strand.
ATATTGAAATAGCTTATGCTTTAGAATACATCTTACGTAAATATAAAAAAAAATCTGGATTTTTCGAAATTCGTCCTTGAAAGCTGTTTAAAAAATAAAATGTGTTTTCAAATAATCATCTGTACCGCTTATACCCGTTGAGATATCGAGATGATTTTCTGACAAGAATGAAGCTTTTGAAAATATCTACAAATAAAATTAAGGATTTTATGAAATTCGAAAATTAAGGATGTGAAAAGCAGTAAAATGTATGTATCCAGAAAAAATATAATGACCACGAATAAATAATTCAACAGTTGTTTCTTTTTCCCAACCTACTCATAAATAAAACCTCTTTTGACTGTAGCATGTACATACGAAAGAATGGACGACTTGAAGCACATCCCCCTGACGTCACCGCAGGGGAAAAGTACTGTGGGAAACAAAGCTTGTTTACAAACATGCTGATTTGTTAGTTGGTAATTGCAGAAAGCAAAAATGGGCGCATTCATAGATTTGCACGCTAGGGTAAAAAATATTAATTTCAATTTCATGGTTAAGATACGCAAATACATAAGATTAATGTTTACCCGAAAAAGTGCAAATTCCAAACAAATAATCAATTTTCTTGACGTACATCTCATCCGGGATATGTGAAGCCAAACAACTAAATGAAGGTTATGTTCGGCTGCGGTATCCATGGAGACAGGATATGTTTCCCACACCTGACTGAAGCTGCACCAATTTTCAAGTCGTCCATTATCACGGCCTGCCTTTAAGCATTCCCTCAGGTGTTGTATAAAGTTAGTGTGTGGAAGGGGTGGGGTTACGGGTTCGTATCCCGTGCAAGACTTTGCGATGGGGCTTACTATGACATCATACGAGCATATTGGGTGCGCTCTTTACACTGAGCAAAGACAATATATAGTTCACTGTTATTGAGTACGCTAGCTGTTAAATGCCTTCATCACATATTTTATCCAGAGTTACTGTTTACATTACATAATTTCACGCGGGCAAAGCCGTAGCCAGCCAGCTAGTTATTTATATAATTATATTACAAATAGTGGGATTCGATGTACTACACCTTGTATCGAGTTATTGCACATTTAAATCGTTCAGTATGCTAACCACTTTACCACTGAGTTTTGATCAAGACTGATATTTCTCGTTCGTGTGTGAACTTCGTTTAACTCAAACGAGGTATGCGGATAGTCTTGTACTTGTCGTACGACCATTTCCCATTGCGTACGTATACGTACCTGAATGTTATTGTACTGTGCGGTAATTTTACAGTTGATGCAAGGGGAAATAAATTTCCCATACACCAATCGTTTGACTCAGTGGTTAGAGTACTTGACAGCTGAGTCAAGGGAACTCCGTGCTCGATTCCCGGTCGGGGAAGAGAAATTTAACGTAATTCACCCGGATTTTACCCTTCACTCTCATACCTGCGGAAAACCATGGCGAACCCCCATAGGCCCAACTTAACATACTATCATCAGTATAGCCCCTTAGGGTGTACAACTTACAAATAATATTTATAAACCATGCATAAAATACAAGCTAGGCAATACAGGATGACAAAAACTACCGCATAATAAACACACCAACCGAATTCTGCGTTTGATTGGAGACGAAAACATAAGTGGCATAATGTTGTACGACATTTAACGTGCACAATGTGGCAACACTGCACGAAGAAAGTCTCTCTTGAGCTCCACGTCAAGGTATTATTCTATGTATGTTACGTTAAATAAACATAGAATCATGTTTGGACTGCTCTGGATTTTAATCTGCACCACGGTCGTAGAAGTACAGGTCTGGACACTCGCCTATCTACCAATGTTTTTTGCTTGACCCCTTGTTTGGCTGTAGTTCGTCAAGTTACCGAGAATGTTGTACTTTTTGGCGCTGTAATCCGGGCGGTCGGACGCAAATTCCGCCCACTTTTTTCCAGTGTTTACGTTATAAAGTAAATAAAGATCGCTAGAGCCATGATTTAGGACTGTCAGCGAAGGAATAATTACATAAATTTATAAATAATACGTTTTGATAAATTGTTTATCTTAGTGGGAGGGAAGTGGGTGGAGTTTGATCCCGACCGCCCTGACTGCAGCGTCAATAAAGCACAACATTCTCGGTGTAACTTGGTGAACTACAGCCAAACAACAAGGTGGTCAAGTTTCCAGGTGAGTGTCCAGACCTGTTCTTCTACGGCCGTGGTCTACACAAATGCAGGTCAGAACATTAGCAGTAAGATAAGTAAGACACATGTGAAGCGCAAAAGGGGACTAACTACATTGCTCTGTTTCCATATTGTTAACGTAACATGTCATCGTACAACAGTTTGTATCCAACAGTTTCATCTCCAATTTAGCCCAGGATTCGCGCGGTGTGTTTATTATGCAATTGTTTCTGGAAGCCCTGCATTGTCCTACTAATTCGTGTACATTGACTTATAATTGTACAGCGTAGTGTTTTACCACGGCTCCACATAGAGCACTGTATTTGTAGGCATACTGTGCTGAGGCGGAGGGGTTGAGGATCCAATATGGCGGCCGTGGTGGACCCTGGAGGCAGCGGCGCTCGACCGCCCCTGCGGCGAGCGATAGAGATCGCGCATAGGGGCCTCGTTACTCAAGGAGCGAGCGACCGTGGAATATTAATTACGCCCCGGCCAGTGACTAATCGCGGGCGCGCAGATAGTGCCCCTGCAGGCGGCTCAGCCACTGCGCATGCGCCTGAACCTCGTTTGTTACACCTGACTATGGCGTGCCCCCGCGCTAGCCTCGGTCACGGTCGTAGAAGAACAGGTCTGGACACTCGCCTGGATATTTGACCCCTTTGTTGTTTGGCTGTAGTTCACCAAGTTACCGAGAATATTGTGTTTTATTGGCGCTGATGTTACGGCGGTCGGACTAAACTCCGCCCACTTCCTTCCCGCTAAGATAAACAATTTATCAAAACGTATTTTTCATCAATTTATGAAATACTTTCTTCGCTCACAAATTTAAGAAAAGGCTCCAGCAATCTTTATTTCCTTTATAAATTTAACAATGGGAAAAAGTGAACGGAATTTGAGTCCGACCGCCCGGAAAACAGCGCCAAAAAGTACGACATTCTCGGTAACTTGAACTACAGCCAAACAACAAGGGGGTCAAGCAAAATACATTGTTAGATAGGCGAGTGTCCAGACCTGCTCTTCTACGACCGTGGCCTCGGTCACTTGCGTCTCGGGAGCAATCGTGCACCGCCATCTTTAATTTACAGTATTTACACCACTACTAGCATTCCTGAAGGCATAGAAATATATTTCATGCTGTGTCAGCTTTTTACAGGGGTTGCAAAATATGCATAAAACAATATTTATTAGTTCTTATACAATGAAAATTGTAATTAAAAAATAATTTAAGAATAATAAATTTTTTTTATACTTTTTTCCCATACTGGTTTACAGGCCGCGATAATAATCCACGTATGCCCATTGTGCCGACGCACGAAAAGAAAACAAACTTCAGACATGGTCGGAAGCTCATTGTTAAGACGCCACACTCATTAAAAACACTGTTTCTAAGCCCTCCAACATGGCTCAAAACGGCCTTTTCAGACTGCCGTAATTCAAAATGTACTAACTGGATGTATGTGAAACTCAGGTTGCGACCTGCACTGAACTTAGTTACAGACTTTCCACCAATAAAATGATTGAGCCTCCTACGCGTGGGTAGGTGGCGCCCTTAAGGGGTTAAATGTTAGTCTTCTACACCTTTTTACATTGTTATGCTATCATATTATGCCTGACATTCGTTGGAAGATAAGAAAAATACAATCATTCTTATCTTCCAAGAAATGTAAGATAATGTGGTAGTAATTTACTACTTAACAATGTAAATAGGTGTTTAGAGCATAACATGTCAAAAAGTGTTAATACGCATTTATGAATGCTTGTAGCGAGGAAATAAAGCTGGCCGTGCACCATTGTCCATAGCCCATAAATGTGGTTCTTTGTTCGGCACTGATCGGGTAACTTCGCCAGTATTCGAGTCACAACCCATCACACGCCTCGTTCTCGCCGACCTCTCCTTCTTTCACCGTTCCTTGTGGCATTTAAGATTAGTTTAGATTAGTCAAGCTTAGTTTAAATGCCAAAAAACGCTGTTCGCTCTAACGAAGGACGGTTTTGTTGCGCTAGGGTACGTCAACAACAATTGATGTAGTTCTCTAACCTAACAAAGCCATCGTTCAGCTAAGCGAACATAATTTTTTGGAATTCAAACTAGCCTAAGCTAGTCTAAACTGTCACATGGGACGGGGAAAAGAAGGGGAGAGGCCTGTACAGAGCGAAGTGCGTGGCTCGAATCCTGGCGAAGTTCCCCGGCCAGTGCCGAACAAAGAACCAATTTATGTTTTCGAAACGTAAGTGCTCCGTCTGTAATCGGGCCCTCTTAACTCGAGTATAGGCCGCCCGGGATAAAGTGAGTCCTAAACATTTAACGTTTGAAAAAAAAATCACTAACTGTTACTGCATATAATTTTACATTATATGTCGTTTGGGATAAAGCGAGCACTAAAGATTTAACCTTTGAAAAAAAAATTACTAGCTGATACTGCAAATACTTTAACCTTAGCAGTAGTTACCTTAATCCTTGTATGGTTGGCAGCGGATTGCCGAATGTAGTTCCGTGTATTCCTATTTAAATACAACAACACTGAAATAAAATCAACTGAAATCGGCATATAATTAATAAACTTTTTTTAAAATCTAACTAAACCGGTTTCTACCGACTGCACAATTTACCTTATACGTGCAAACGTCAAGTGTCGTGTCCGAAGTGGTAAGACATTTTCCATCGTAAACCGTTACGCGCGGAAAGATACGAACTGCCTAAAATTATAAATCTAGTAGGGTTGTTTTGAGTGTTCACTTTATTCTGAACCGCATATAACAATGTTCAACTTACTCGTTGTAGTGTTGCCAGCGGATGGCGTATGTAGTTCGGGTGAATTCTCTATTCAAATACAACACTACTGAATTAAAATCAATTGACTGGACACCATTAGTGTGACGTCACATGGCGATTCTGGTTCCAAACACATGTTAAACAATGATCTAATTTTACATCCCTAAAAAATTTTGGTAGATTATAGGCTACTGTTTTTCGAAATAAGTAAAATCATAGAATACTCTAAAAAATAGTTTGTAAACTTACCAGACGTGCGTATAGGAGCGCTAAGAAAGTAGGTATGGTAGAATAGTTTCCCAGACATCCATGGTACCACTCCTAAACCTTATAAAACAGTCAAATGCATACTGAAGATACCAGACTTGTATTGTAACAACTATAAAAGTTTGCATGCTTACAAGACGAAGTATGGCAACTGTACCATACTGCGTCTGGGATAATAACTTCGTAAACATTCAAGGAAGTTTTTTTCAGGGAAGTTATGAACATAGCCTAACAGATAAAATGCAGCATACTGGGAGTTATTTATGTGTAAGTTGCAGCGAGGTTACTTAACCTAAAGGCAAACTTGCATGTTGGTTCTCGTTTGAATAGTACAATATATTTGTAATACAAGATTGGAAATTACAAAAATAATGAATTAAGTGAACTGGTAACTAATACCTACATTTATACTTCAATGCTAAACTTTCAAATAAACATTTGTTTGGAACCAATTCTCTCGTGGGACGTCACAACTAATGGTGTCCATTCGATATATTTGAGCTTTATATGATTCATAAAAAAAATTTTTAATCGAACTATATAGGTACCTACTGCACAATTTATTTTATACGCACAAACATCAAGTGACGTGTCCTGAGAGGTTAGACGTTCCCGTTGTAAGCCGTTACGTGCGGAAAGATACGAATAGGCTGAAAATATGCATTTAGCAGGGTTATTTGAGTGCTCACTTTATCCCGAACCGCCTATAGGAGAATCGAATCCTTACCGAAGGTTGCCGAAGTGGAAGGCATACAGAGTGACAATTCATTCAACGAGAAATAAAATCCACAATAAAATAATATCGCATTGGAATTATGTATTTGTACTACACGTGTAATTAATAATTTCATAGCTTCATCTAGTAAAATCATTTGTTAAGATGCTTTACAATACCAATTGAATTTTTTTGTCTCGTTCTGCTCCTCTAACCCGTCTTCCACCACATCCCCCTATAAAAAATACGTCCCCCTCCCTTTTTTTGTAAGAAACCGTCGTGGACGTACGCTCAACTCACCAAGTTTTCTTTTTCTCTAAAATTTTGGGTACCCTGTTCTGCCCCACTACCCCGTTTTACCTCCTCCCTCCCAAATCTGTTTTCTTCGCAGAAACTTTCACAGACGCAGTCATGACTCACCAATTTTTGTGTATCCCGTTCTGGCCTCTACCACGTTTTGACACCGACCTCCCTCCTCCTCAATTATTCTTTTCACGGATACCTTAAGGTGCGTATCGACTTTGCGAGGCAGCCTCGCAAGGCAAGAATGATCGCGAGGCTGCCGCGCGAGCCAAGCCGAGCTATCGATAGCTGCGAGGCAAGCATGGCATCACCAGCACGAGCTGCTGCGGCCGCGTTTATTGTGATACACCAAGTTTTGTAAAAAAGGAAACAGAGACGCAAACCTCGTTGGTGGATCAAATAATTTCAAAGAAGCCGAGTTCAGGTTGTTTAAACATATCACCTACGAATGACGCTAGTGGACTTCGAGAACTTAAAAGAATTGATTAGTTCGCAGATAGGAAAGCGTGATACATACATGCGAGAGGCAATAACAGTTAAGGAAAGACTAGCTATCACATTAAGATTTCAGCAACAGGTGACTCGCGTTCCGAAACAGTCTATATCCAACATTGTTCCGGAAATGTGTGATACAATCATAGAATCACTCCAGTAGTATGTAAACGTATAAGCAGTAATGTAATTTTATTGTCTTGAACGAAACACGTGACGTTAATTCGTTAATTGCTTGTGTTGTATGACATATTTATCAAAAAAATGTATAAGTTGCATCTACTATTCACATTAGGCTAATCTATCCATTATAGTGTTTATTAAAGTTTGATCCAAAATGTTTACGAAGTCCGGCTATGTAGCTGTATGTACTACAAAAATTTTAATTAATAGAATGTTCTTTCTGGGAGAACAACAGTGTTTGTGATTTTTACTAATCATTTGCCAGTGTCACACATAAACCATATAAATGTGTTGCAAAATGTGTTTAAAACCAGGGTAAAAGCCAAGCAGCTTATGCTAATAAGTAATACTCAACACCAAGCTCATTAAATATGAATATATGAATTGTTTAATCGAAACACTGTGTAACCAAGTGCAATATTTAACGTGGTAAGAATACTGTAAATAAAATGGGATAGATAAGTAAATAAATAAAACACTGAGAAAAACAACACAGTTTGTAAATATCATATGTTAAAATAGGATATTAAACATAAATTAAATGTATTATAATCCAACATTGTTTCAATTCTGTATACATTTTTATTTAAAAGAAAGTAGCATTTTAATAAATAAGTACATAAGTTCTCTAGCTGTAATGTAAAGTAATACATTTCTGATTTTTATTATTGCAATGTATACATTGAGCCGTGAATGAAAGAGATTTGGTACGTACCGATGCCCATTTCACTTATTACTGCATGTCACTAAGGCAATTAAACATTTCGCTTGCAGGAATATCTTAATTTGTTAATTCAGGATCCAAAGAAGATGTGTGATGTGCATAAGAGTATTCAGGTGGTGTACTTGATACTGTCGTCGCAGGAGGAGTAAGGCAAATTAATAAGTAGATGGCATTTTTGTTCCATATGCTATACTATGTCCGTTTGAATGACCCTCTAATGTTGATCTGTAATTTCCCAGGTCAGCTTAAAAAAGAATATTGTTTATCTGACGCTTGATATGTACCAAGGTTACCGGATCTTACTTCCTCATTTCATTGGAAACGTGTTGCCCAAACGAAACACTTGGGATCTCCGCACTTTTTAGTAATATGTCGTACGCATTATTAGCATAACATCCTCATCACGAGCAGCAAGTCGTTTTTTACCTCGAGAAGCTTGAGGCGTGACACGCAATTCTTTCACAGAGGGTGCATCTGCAGATGGTACGAAGCTACTGGGAAGTGGTTCTTCGTGTTTCTCCTGCGGGTTTTTAGCAGTTAACTCGCAAACTGATTATGTGTTTAGTTCTTCCTGAACGAATTGTATTTATTTAAAAAATTTGTTTTTGAGAAAAAAAAATGTATGAGGCGGGACTCGAACCCACTAAAACTTGGCCTTAAACCAACTGGCTACGATAGTAATGTTCAGTCTGGTTTTGAAACGTAAGAAAAAATCTAGAAATGTGTATCATCGTAATGATACGTGATACGGCAATGTTGTTATAAGCCTGTGTGTACATTATGCAGGAATCAGCATCAGTGGATGTGCGCTTACAGCAGCGCCCATGATCCGAGTTTTATCCCCGGTGGAAATTAATTTCGAATTTTCACATGAAGGCAATACGGCGAATTTTTCTCGAGGTACTCCCGTTTCCTCACTCTCCTACTTCACGGTTGCTTTATTTCCACCTTAATTTTACCATAATAGGGACTACTATTGGTGTTAAGGCGGCCGTCTGGTGAGGATGTGTTTGTGTGCATAAGGCAAATAAGGCACTACGAGCCACGCCGGCCGGCACTTGTATTGTGATATCGCCTTTAGTTCCAAAGTCGTAAACGCACGTTGCAGTGTTCCCGCCCTATCATTTTACCTGTGGCGATCCTATGATTTAATTGAACCCATTAGTGTAGCACAGAATTTCGAACGAAACCTTTCCACGCATCCTCTCTAAGGTTCTTATTGTGGTAATATTTCTCCTTTAGGTTCTACAACAAACGCTTCTGTTCATACAATTGTACCAACACGCGTGATACTTTTCGGCATCGATGTGCGCGACG
>PNEQ01084603.1:14281-57977 GCA_003012365.1 Medauroidea extradentata
TGGGTATCCACATCACGAGGCTGCCTCGCCCGAGCCAACACGAGCACCGCCTCGCGCGGCAAGTGGGTGTCCACATCACGAGGCTGCCTCGCCCGAGCCAACACGAGCACCGCCTCGCGCGGCAAGTGGGTGTCCACATCACGAGGCTGCCTCGCCCGAGCCAACACGAGCATCGCCTCGCGCGGCAACTGGGTATCCACATCACGAGGCTGCCTCGCCCGAGCCAACACGAGCACCGCCTCGCGCGGCAAGTGGGTATCCACATCACGAGGCTGCCTCGCCCGAGCCAACACGAGCACCGCCTCGCGCGGCAGCTGGGTATCCACATCACGAGGCTGCCTCGCAAAGTCGATACGCACCTATAGTGGGCACAAGCATGACTCAACTCACCAAAGTTTCATCGCAATCGTATTAACTACATAAGAACGCATAGAAGACAAATAAACAAACATTTGCTCTCATGTAATAGATTTGTTACACGAAATAAAAATTATATTACGAAGAGGTAATGGACAAGGTAGGTGACGTCAAAACGTTGTGATTGCTGAAGAGATAGGCTGTTTTTGCACAAACAACCTCTTGTCTGTTAAACGACTTATTGTTCTGGCATGTTAGTTGCGCGATTTATGCTAAAATTATTACTAGAGCCACGATTTTATCGCGAAACGATTTTTGCAACATTTTGTTTCAATGCCTTACGTGCGCATCGGCAGCTTTCCTTTGTGGTTATTGGCAGCGTGTTTTTGTTCAGACATGGTCTCTCATTTGATTACACCCATCAGAATAAGGCGATTGTGACACCACACGTCGGTGATTTGTCTTTATAACCCCAAGACAAAGGCGCCCGCCTGGTGGCCGTGTGTTTGTTTGAGTGAGGCACGGCGTCAAGGGCGATGTTGACCGGCTCATCTGGTGTTCTATCGCCTCTACCGCAAGACTCTGAAACGGCGTGCAGTGGTATCGTAGGACACTTGCCTGACTGACACTTTCAGTGGTGACCCCATATTCTTATTGGTGGAAAATTTTAAATAAAGCCCAGTACACCTCTATATTGTAGTTTCACACGAATTCCTTCAGTAGTTGTTTAGATATAAGAGATTGAAAAAGCCGTTTTTTTGCCATTTTGAGGTGCTCTGAAATGGTCTATCTAGTTAACGTGATGTTTTGAAACTACTATTCCGAGGTCGTTTGAAGTGTTTGTTATTTTCGTAAATGCACACATTGGAAATACGTTGAGTAGTTTCTTAGATACAAAAGCGTTCTGCTAGCACGCTGCAACGCTAGTTACAAGGCAAGCAGGCGGACGCCTTAAACTGTCCAATCGCTGACCATGTACTAGAGCTGCATATGAGCACATAAGGAACTGAATCAACTTGATGCACATACATTTTCGCCATAAAATCGTGGCTCACCATAAAAACATTAAACACACTGAAATAATAATGAATGAACCTTACGGAAAATCGGTGAAGATTCTCGAGAGACATGGGCTGTAAACTGACGCGAAACGTCGAAACTACATCGAACATAATTCAGATTATCTTTATTTAGTACGTTATCAGTGTGTCTACAGATAAATGTTTACATTTGACATTGACGACAAAAATAAATTTAAACTGTTCGTAGTGACATTCCAGCGCAATGAGTACGAACAAACAATATCAGTAACGAGAAGAAATTCTTGCCAAAAATACAGCTTGTATTTAAAATCGTAACGATATTTCACGTAGATAGTAAAACCAACCATACACGACGATACATGATGAGAAATTGTTTTAGTTGTACGAAATCAACAATATTAAGTAACTTTAAGGTAACAAGGAAAGGAAGTTGTTGACAAAAGTATAAGAGAGTGAAATACGTATTTGTCTATAAAGGCCAGATGAAGACACTGACATCTGATAGTTGGTAACGACGTTGAGGATTAGGGACAAACATCTGTCAGGGGGATACGCCTATGGCGCGAGGAGACAAGCATAGAGGACAAATGGAGACATTTCGCCGGACGCAGCGCAGGACTTCTGGTTCCTGTCATGTTCGTGTCGCGGGGTCGTACGAATAAAACAGCCGCCGTTGAAAAAAATACCTCTCAATTAGAATTATTCATCACCCCCGCCACGGGAGGTCAAAGAATTTAATTTGTTTTCTTATATTTTTTGCGTGGCATTTGTCGGCTGTCTGTCGACCGGTAGTCCAGCAGGTAGCCAGGTTTGCGACCTCCAGCAGAGCGAGGGTCGTTGCTACATCGCTGGTAGCACTTGGATCGCGTGCTACGCCGACACCAAGCAACGGGCAGCAACTCCGTGCTCATCAATCGGCGAACTACTGCGAGCCGAAATTTAAGGCTCTTCAAATGCAACATCACTTTCTTTTAGTTTGCACATTACAATAGTCTTACACACGACAATAGTTATTAAAAGTAAGACATTGCTTATAGTTAAAATAAATGAAAATAATTACAGAAATTTACGTAATATACGAAGTCAATAACTAATCTAAAATCTTACTGGGTATGAATGGGTATGAATAGTTCTTTTCATTCTTCAGAACGGCACGAAATAACTATACTGAGAAATTCTTTAAAAAATTCTTACACTAAGCCCCTTCCCCGTATTTCGGTTTTAAAATACCGTGATAGGGGCCGCGGTGGCCAATTGGTCAGACCTATAACCTCCCACCAAAGCGATCTGGGTTCGATTTCCGTTGGTCGGTGGGTTTTCTCGGGGATCTCACTCATTAAAAATACTGTGATAAAATTAAATGCTAAAATAGGTGTAAGTTGATACTGTTATGAGACAGCACCCTATCGGGGCTTCCCTCCCCCCCCCCTCCGCCACCCCCTTAAAATCACGGTTGTCAAGAGTGGCTTGCTCTATCCACGTCAAGTCAGCCCGACTCTCTGGGGAAGCACGCACCCTCCGATACCGTTAGCCGCCTTGAATTGCGCGCTCTCGGCACACTCCAGGACCATTATAGTAGCTTACGAAAACTCCTCTAACCTTTGAGGTTGGTTTGTGTTGACTCTGAACTGCAAGATTGATCTGAATTGGGTCGTGGCCAAGTAAAAGCAGAGGTGACAACCATTTACCAAAGCTTTCAGTAGTAATTTTACAAAAAAATCCTCAGTTTTCAGTAGTTTTCCGTAGTGAACATGTTATCTTAAATGTTTTACACAATCACATTACCTATTCGGCAGCAACTTTGGCGTTTGTTGTTGGATGTACAGTATCACTTTATACATATTTTTCCCCTCGAATTTTTTAACTTCGAAAATGCTCGACATTTTATTTTTGCCGTAAAGATGACGGCGACAATCATCTTCGCCACCGTGTTAACACTGAAGTCATATTTTCACAATACACAAAATACGCGTTGTTTACATACATTTGAAGCACTTACACGACTGTGAATATTCTAAACGATATTTCTGAAAATTCTTCTACTTAAACTCATAGTTGGATTTAAACATTAACATAAACATATTTTCGTTAAACTACGACAACGTTATTAGATTTCCAATTCAATATGGCCGATGAGCGGAAGAAGCAACAAGTGAATACTGGAATGCGTCAAGCCCACGGTCTTAGATGTACAAGGACTCACCTTGTACTATTCAATGCTTTATCTTTGACACACTTATGATTGAACGAAACTGCTGGTGCAACTATCGCAGTGGTGCTGCTGTAAAGAGAAGTTCGTTATTTTTATCAAAACTCAAGTGTTTAAACGTATTCTAGTTAAACTTAAGGTTCTCATATTTGTACTTCAAAATTATAATACATTAATGTTGGAAAAATAATTACAAGCACGAGTTTTCATTCATTTTCACGGACAGTAAAGGAACTAATATCAGTCATAACGGGGTCAATATTTTTTAGCAGTGTCTAGACCTGAACTTCTAAGGCCGTGGTAAAGCACTTTGTACCACGACCACAGATGTTATCTTCGGACGGACTCGGTAAGCCTCGGTTACGGCTCCGGGCAAACAGCTGCCGCAACCAGCGTGCTGTATCTGTAGACGACGTCACGTTAACAATAACAAGCACGCGTATTAGTAAACACGCGAATATAAATAAAATAAAAATGGAAATTCCGTGGTATTTTTGGGGCTAGTCTGCCGTATTTACGTAATAACGAGTGATTATTCGTATAAACTACGGACAAATCGTAGTACTTGACATCTCTGTAAAGTAGAGCACGGGGTGAGCGAGAGGGAAGTGATTGTTAGGCGCTTAGTCTGTGAGCGGAAATTGTTCGAAAAGCGACTTAGGCACAAACAAAGAGAATACGACAGTGATGGGTAGCAGAGTGGGGATAAGGCAGAGGTGATCGGGTGGCAGCAGTTCAGCTACTAGGATTGTGCGACAGCAGAAGGGCTGGAGCATGTGTGGTTGGTGTAGTTGTGTGTGTTGGTGTGTGTGTGTGTGTACACTCTAAAAAATAGTTTGTAAGTTTACCAAACGTGCGTATAGGAGCGCTAAGAAAGTAGGTAACGTACAATAGTTTCCCAGATATCCATAGCAACACTTCTAAACCTAATTATAAAACAGTCAAATGCATACTAAAGTTACCAGACTTGTATTGTAACATTTGTAAAAGTTTGCATATTTACAAGACGGAAGTATGGTAACTGTCCCATACTGCGTCTGGGATAATAACTTCCTAAACATTTGAGGAAGTTTTTTTACAGTGTAGGTGTGTATGTGTGTGTGGGACAGACTATTAGGGTTGACTTTCGGGAAAGACTGCTGTTTTAACAAAATACGAAAGTTTTCGAACGAGACACTTAGTTTTGAATGATTTATGTAATTTGAGGAATGTTTTTTTTTTTTTGCGAGAAAGACTGACGCTAATTATTTGTATATGTAGGCCTTGTGTAAAGTAGTTACAATATAGGACATTTTATTGAATTAATTTTTTAAAATATTTAATTTAACCTATCCTGACCAAACTTTGGCTAGTACAGTGCAATACTTGTAATAATACCTTTATAGCACAGCTTACACCGAAAAAATAACAATAACAATGTTACTTACAAAATGTTAGTTACAAAAATGTTATGAACAAATTTTAAGCTATGGTATATTATTTTATAGTAATTTTGATAGCATGTGTTTTTAACATTGCTGAAAACACCAATGTTACTAACAAAGTTGTAAGACTGATTAACAGTAGATAATAGCACTGTTGATGACAAAAAAGCTTACAACATTGCTGATAACATTGCTAGTAACATTTGTTACCAACATCCTTTGATCTAGACCGTCATAAAATGTGTCGGGAAAATAATGTTATTAACAGTGTTGGTGACAAAGTTATTAACAAGTTTCTAAAAGTCATAACCTTTTTTGCTAGCAAATGCTATAAAATGTTAGAAACAAATGTTATTAATTTTTTTTTATTAATATTAACGAGGTAAATAACAGAAAGTTGGCAACAATGTTGATAACATAATGTTGTCAACATTTTCAAGTATTTTTACAACATTTTTAATAACTTTGTTTAAATCACGTGTTAATGGCAATGTTATCGTTGGTGTAAACTAGGCTTTACGCCAACGAACGTAGTGTCGTGTGTTTCTCAGCTATTACTGCTTACCACTACCGTGACTCCAGAGAAAATTTAACATGAATTTTAATACTGTGTTAAATTACAATAAAATACTAATACAAAGTAAGATTTTCAATAAAAAACTCATGTGTTTTATGACCCATGAAGTTTCCGTGGGTCAAACATGAGGACGAGACAGGCCAGCCTGAGCGCTCAAACTTGCATAGATTTCCAACTAGGCCAGCCAAATCAAGGATATTCACATATTAAACGTTGGATACACTGCGACAACAGGATTCCCTGCCTGAACCAGGATACAGGTACCTCATAAAGGGCGAAATAGGGACGTGTGACGCTATCGACCCCCGCATCACTTTGCTACCAGACTGCAACAGGACGTCCGATCGCCGTAATCGTAACAAGACATCAGCGTCGGCAACATGATAAGGTTGCAATTATTAACCAACATATTGCAATTTATTTAGGTGACTATATAGGTAACTTTCCTCCCTCCGCGATTAGGGTATTTCATTTGTATTATATCACGTAATGAAAATAATAAGACTCAAGTAAATATGGTCATAACACCAACGGATTCGTATTGAATAGTAGTCTATGTCAGCGCTTAACACGTAATAACTGACACAAATATAAGTTTACTACTCGACCACGACAACTAGTCCCGCGAGAAGAAAAGCGAACTACTGCTGTGTTGTCTTTGACGACTAGTGTGGCGCATCACAGCATCGGCCATAATACTATGGCGCAGGCAGCTGGCTCGGTATTCGCCGCGCTACGTCTCCACTGACCGTGTGCCATGAACTCATGTCAGGCGCAGTACATTTCCCCTCCCTGTGACGTGTCTACCTACTACTAGCGCCACGATTCTTCCCACCACGGGAGGACTAGTTGTCGTGGTCGAGTAGTTGTGACATGTTAAATAAAAGTCACAAACCTAATTGCTTAGTTTATAAAAACATAAAAATAGTGCAAATGACGACTTGAAATGAGGCGAAGCTCCAGTCTGGTGTGGGATACAATTTCTACCTCCATTGATACCGCAAACGAACATAACCTTCATACAGGCGTTTGTCTTCACATGTCCAGTATGAGATGTATGAAACGAAAATGTATTAGTTGTTTGAAATTTGCCGCTTTTTCAGGTAAACATTGATCTGATGCATTTGCGTATCTTAACCACGACATGAAACTAATATTTTTACAAGTGCGTGGAAGTCTATAAGTTAAATTTTTTTTATTGCTGCCATCACCAACTAACAAATCAGCATGTTTGTAAACAAGCTTTGTTTCCCACAGTACTCTCCCCCTGCGGTGTGACGTCAGAGGGCGTGTACCTCAGGTCGTTCATTAGGTAATATGGAAAAGTTAACATTGCAATACGTATCATGTTAGGCAAATCCAAAATATCCTCTAAATCTCGGTGAAAACTTTACCACTTGAACACCCTTAACATTTCCGCAGACAGCCAAACCGACGCGCGCGCTGATGGATCGCCAGAGTGGAAGAGGGAAAGATGAGACGAGATCTCGGGGTCAGCCGCTTCTGGTTTTCCTGAAGGTCACGAGTTCGTTGCTTACTTTAAGAGAATATATTATTTTATTTAACGCGTCATTAGCGTTGCGAGTATTCGTGGGTTGTACGCTTTTTATGTTTAACTAAGTACCTTTGATATTTTATCTTTTTAAATACAATTATATGTCTGTGTAAAGGCCATTCAGCTTTTCTACGACCAGCACGCTGGACTTCTCAGTCCTAGAATCAATTCATTGATTTAGTTTGTGCGTGTTCAGAACTCATAGTTTCTTTTGAATTGAACATCTTCTGACCTACTAAATATTAATGATACAGTCTTATGTATCTTCAGATTAAAGGGATGACCGTGGGGATAATTTCGAGCTGTTTTAGTGGGCAATTCGAAAGCAAATACAGGTAAAAAACGTTTATGCAGAAGAATGAGATTTTGCTATGCTATTAATTAAAGGTACTACAGTTCGGAATATCGGTTATCTAAATTTCGTTAACATTCTCATTAATATGAAAATTAAGATAGTAAAGTGGGATATATTTGTGCAAACTAGACAATTCACAGAAAATAAAGTAATCGGCGTATCGAGAAAACAGAAACTTACAAAGAAACTTATTACCTTCATTTATATCGGAAATTCATAGAAAGGCTAATTCAATCACATAGCCTACACGATTTGTACGCATTCGCTTGGTACACTGCAACAATATATTTTAGCCACAAAAATGTCTCCTTCCCTTCTCAAAAATCCCCAACCTTTTCCCTACTTGAACTGTAGTCCTGTCACACTACAAAAAAGTACAAAATTTCCTTAGACTTCGTGCAATATCGGTATAACGTGCAATGCTAAGTATCCACGGGCAGTGACAATCATTTGGAATTTCTTGCAACTGTTGAAGAGCCTCTTAAAAGTGTCGACCGCGATATATTTATGGTCAAGGATAGGATATTCTTTGTGTTTCCCCACAAATCACAGACGCTTGAAGTTTCTATATCCTTAGTACGATTGGCACAATCAAATGAATAACACCTACATACAAAGACACGCTGACAATAACCATGAAGTAGACCTGCAAATGTGAATCATGGGGACTGAAACTAGTGGGGGGAAAATTATGTTTTTCACCGAAATCTGATCTCCCTCCCTATCATTGCCAAATGTCCAAAATTAAATTGGACACAATCTAATATGGCGGCTGGTGTTTCAAGTTGACATATATAAACATTAAAAATACAGTATTTTTGTACTTTAAAAAATGTTTAAAATTGAAATTAAAATGTGAAAACTTCAATAATTTTTTTAAAACACAAACATTTTATTTTTTTATACGCCAACTTGTAGCGTAATTTTTTTTTTTTTCAGTTTGGTATGTAAGTTGGTTTTGGTGACATATAAAATCGTATCATGCAAGTTTTGACATTTACGAGCTAATAAACAAAAACTGTGAGAGATTAAAAAAAATATTGAAGAATAATATTCAGTCACAATTTATGTCTAAAATATGATATATATATATATATATATATATATATATATATATATATATATATATATAGTTAAAATATACAAGCAAACATACGTCGATGAGAAATTCTGGTCAGCGGTCAACATCGAGGTCTTTAGCGCTGGTGATGGGTGACATGAGGTGAGTATGGAGCAGTGCCGAAATGAAAGGGCGGGGTAAACAGGAGATCCCCGAGAAAACCTGCCGACCAGCGCACAGTATGCAATATTACCTATCTGGATGGACCAAATCTATTATTACAACATTTTTTTCTGGACCCGTCTTCACTAAAAAGCTATCGTACAGATAGTGGAGCGTCTAATAACGTGCGTTGCTGACAGTTTTTAACTGCAACGTCGGCTCCAGGAGACTGATAAGACAGCTAGTCTCGGAGGAGCTTGCATAGTGTATACACACACAAGTCAGACATAGCGCAGAGCCCAGTCTTTTCAAGACACGCTTAAGTCAGCTTGTGTGTTATTTTCTTTTGTTGTGGACAAGTAAATCAACTGTTAAGGTTTTTGTTGATTATTTAGCACCAACACCTACTAGAAGTGGTTTATATTTATAAAAAAATAAAAATAAAAATTTGCAAACATATATTACAACAGCGAAAAATACAGTAACATAAAATTAAAATTGAGTTTTAAAAAATTGTCCGCAATATACCATCTCAAAATTTCTGCAGCATATCACTCGATATATATATATATATATATATATATATATATATATATATATATATATATATATACATATATACATATAAATATTTGTATGTATTATCTTCAATTTTTTCGAATACTTGCGCGCTTTTGTGTTTTCTATTTTTTCCTGGACATGGTGCGAATTTCATGACAGGACATCTTTAACATTGGGCTTGCACTGGCAACAAGACAAGATAAGATGATGTTGGCAACTTCGTAGTTAAGTTATATGGCGTGGCAGATGTTCTGGAAAACATAAAAAAATTTAATAACCATGTTAGGTTGTTTTTAGTCAAACTGAGTGAGCAATGCATACAAAGTAACAGGCATTTTGTCATATTTGTGCAGAAAAATTTCAAGTGGCTTCAAAAGAAAACCACCACAATAGCTGTCAAGTCCACCATTTGAACCCAATACATCGCATACACAACCGCATAGTACAAGTGACAGACAGTGATGAAAGTTAGTGTTAAAATCATGATTTTTTTTCCAGTCAGTAACTTTAAGTGAGCATAATGTGCATTTTTGCATGTGCATATATCTTAACTAAATTATAATTTTTTTAATATCATTCATTTTATGACTAAAATGAATATTTTTACTCTATGAAAACACCCTTACTTGTGATACTTATGGTTGATTTAGGTTCGTCAAATTAACTATATTTGTGTGTGTTCAATACAAATGTTACAACCAAGGTTTGTGTATTCTTTCCGTCCTAAGGTGGCAGCTAATTCAGTCGAGGGAATTACAAGAACATTTTTCAACAACATACATTTCATTTGAAAAATTGAAATTTACAAGGTATCTTTGTTACGGCACCATCACAATCAATATATAATTGAATTTCTTTAGATTATTTTATTCGTAATTTCTATTTATGCAGCCACTTTTCAGTGGACAGCGTACATATAACACACACACATAATGAGCAATTAATTGATATGTAACTTTCAGCATATTGAAAAAGTGCGAATGTTGACTGTACTGTACTGTACAAAATAGTGTTTTTTCCGTGTATGTACAATATTTTTAAAAAAGTTATCAAGGTATTTGAGTGCAAACGTAATATTCATTTAATTAACATGCTGTTTTTTATTTATTAAAATCTGTGAATGGTGATGTTAGCGACTAGATCAGAAGTAAAATGTATTTGTATGGTGTACATATCTCACAACCAAGATCAAGTGTGGTATGTAAGTAATTGTCATGATGCTATTATTTTATTGAAAATAAAATGTAAATGGAGACACTAACGATTTGCATACACATAAAATGTTATTTATTTGTATTAATGGTCTTAAAAAATGCTACAACCAATAATTTAATATCTATGTAGTGTGTAGTCAACTATCAGACGGCTTTCGCTAAGGTTGCTGTTGAATAGTGATAACAATTATAACTCTACAAGAATATTGACCAAGTATTAAAAAAATTAAACTTTTACATACAATTCTCAAAACAAATAATTATAATGGAAGAGTAATATGCATTCAGTAATGACACTGTTTTTACTATCTTGAGAAAAACTGTGAATAGTGAGAATGGTACTTGCCAACGTGTTTGTATTTGTAAAATATTTATATATTAAATTGCAGCACATATTTTAAATTATAATTTAATTTAAAAAATATTGAAATAACAACAGTGTATGGTGATAGCTATGGTTAGGATTTTGCCTATTAGTAAAATTACTGGATTTTTGTTTTTGAAATCTAAATAATAACTCATGTTTGTAATAAACGTACAGTTTGTCATTAATCATCATGATGCTGCGTTTAATTTATTTAACCTATTTCTTATTGGTCACAGGATTAGGGCAAAAGTGAAGGACATTATTTTGTATTGTACAGGAATGACGCAATGAAACAATTTTTAATGCATATAATATGCAGTTAAGCCTCAAATTTAAACACTTAATTAGTTAAACCAGCTAACAAAAATTGCATTTTTTTACAGGATTTCGAATGTATTTGAGTAAATAATAGCATGATCGCTATTCTAGAACTTAAGAACCAATATTATGAGTTCGCAAACCTTAAAGCCACTAATAAAAATCGTTCGGTATGGCAGGATTGCGTTCTTGAATTTAGTCCCTCCAGATTGGTCATATTGCTCACTGTGCAACGGCATCGTCCGGCACGATTCCCACATCCGGGGACCGACCCCGACGGAAATCGAGCCCGGATCTCCTTGGTGGGAGGTGAATAGTCTGACCATTCGGCCACCGTGGTCCCCAACATATGTCGATGAAAATGGCTGTACACACCCATAAGAACGTTGTTCAACACAACGCACAGGTACATAACTTTTTTGTAAAGCATTCTGGAGACGAAACTGTTAGAGAGGGAAAGGATTTCAAATAATTAATTTTAAGATAAAAATCAAGAGGTCTGCACTTAATAGAGCAATGGAATGAAAACACTGACAAAGGAACGTGCTATTAAATGAAAATTACAGTATCATACAATTAGCGGTGCAGTAATTTTGATACAATAATGAACTGAAAGTTACGCTTGGACAGCAGCGTAAGTAAGTTGGGTAAGGTAAGTGGCCTTTACGTCTCGTCGACAACGAGGTCGTTAGAGATGGTGACTCACAACTTAAGAAACCATGCCAGCCATTCACTTGGAGCGATTTCGGGAAATCATGGAAAACTGGAATCAGGATGGCCGGAGCCAGGGATCGAACCAGTGTTCTCCCGAATGCGAGTCCAACGTATTACCGCTGCTCCACCTCGTTCGGTCAGCATCAGCGTGAGAAAAACAATTTAAAATGTGCAGTCATGAATCCGATAGTTTTATTTTCAAACGTTTAAGTGAGTGAGGGGAAAACCCCAATACCGCCGATGAGCTCGAACGTGATGTGAAATTACATGATTCTTGTACTCAGCCATAGCCGTCTTTAGTAGAAGGCCTCGGCCTTAGATCTGGCAACCCTGTTAGGAAGGGTCATTTTAACACTTCTTTTGTCTCGTTAACGGCAATGGCTTCCCCTGATTAGCCAGTATGTACGGCACAATAACGAATCTGGTAGAGTAATCGTCTTTGGAGAGCTAAAAGAAATGTTAAAATGACCCTACCTGACAGTGTTGCCAGATCTAATGCCGCGGCCTTCTACTAAAGACGGCTATGACTCAGTCCGAAGAACCTTCGCGGGGTCGCGTCTCGTTCGCCGGAGCACTTTCTCGTTCGAGACCGGCAAACACAGTTGCCAAGTCTCTGTCTTTTATTCTACGTACGGTTAATAGTAGTTTATCTCATGATCGATAGAGACTGAAATGGTTTATGAACGTACTCCATTGCTGAAGAATTTTAGGTGGGAGACTTAAGAGGGCGCGGCACATAATTAAACGCTAAACGCATTAATCTATAACTGTGGGTTTCTTGAAGCCAATTTGCAATAGCTAAACAATAGCAATCCTAGGCAATAGTTTTTGCCAACTTTCTGAGAAAATTTTTTTCTCGAGTAACGTATTTCTGAAGAACAATCTCGGACACCGTTATCTCGTACATTTAATTGAGGCGCAAGATATCACGCGTAAAGAAATCGTAATCCTGGATAGATATTTACTCATAAAGTTGGCAAATACCATTATCTAGGATTATGATTACAGCCGTAAAGTCCCGTAGGAAAAATCCAACGACCAAACCACTACACGCAGTTTCCGCGGCCCGCACATAAAGGCGAGACGGTTGTTGATGCACGAGGCATTCTAGACCTTATTGCCTGCATGCTTATATAGGCCTACCTCAGAAGTCCTCGTCTGGCACGAGGATGGCGTTGTAGCGTGTTACGCTTAGGCTATTCTATTTTACGTGAAACCGCTTAAATTACTCATATCACGTTTATCTACGAAAAGAACACACACTTGAAACTTCGCTTTTAACAATTTTGCACGTTTGTCAGAAACATGATTTTGGGTCTTCTCATAGTAGCTGGAAACGGCTGTTTTTTTAGACTGCCGTGACTCCGAAAAAATACCTCCTTAATTCGTTAAGTGCAAAACGAAATGCATATGTTGGACTTTACTTCATTCTATCCTAGTAAAATTGGTTAGGGTCCTCGCTTAAGAGGGCGTGGTACATAATTCAACGCTAAAAGCATTATTTTATAACTGTAGGTTTCTTGAAGCCAATTTGCGAAAATTAAACAATAGCAATCCTTGACAATAGTTTTAGCCAACGTTTTAAACAAAATAGTTTCCAGTGTTACAAATTTCTGAGGCACATTCTCTGACGCCGGAAACTCGTGCATTTAACTGCGGCGCAAGAGATCACGCGTAACGAATTAGTAATTCTGGATAAATATTTACTCACAAAGTTGGCAAATACCATTATCTAGGATTGTCATAGAGTATTTTATCCATATTGGCTTCGAAAAAAGCGTAGAACTCAATTGGTGTTTTCAGCGTTTATTTATCTACCACACTCTCCCAAAGTAAAATGACTGCAACGAAAGCCTTGCAAGCCATTTTAGTGCGCTGTGAATAGAGGCTATACTTATGTCAATCGTCGAGAGTTGCATTCTGGCTCTTATCGATCCACTGTTCCCACGCGTTAAATTTTAATTAAGTAACAGTTAACGTAATTTTAATGTTGAGTAGGAAAAAAGCTACAAGAAATGTTATTCTTATATTTCTGGAGGCAAACTGACCTTCTTACGATTGTTATTGAAGAAGGGGGGGAGGTGGTAACTGATATCTTCTTGTATTCGTCACTTGAGTAGTCCAGTTCCAAAACTCTTCAAGTCCATCACCAAGGAAAAATGAGTTCTGGACAGGTTTGTGTAGCTTTTAAACGTGCGCTTATGTTGACGTGATGATAGTTTCCAAAACTCGCCTTATTCAATAACAGACACACTTTGAAAAACTGATTTGGCCATGTCACAAATGGGCTCGCAAATCAGTTTTTCGGAATTTGCTCAATTTTAGTGAAAGTGGACTAGACGAGTTTTGGAACTGGACTACTCACTTCTTCTTTTAACATGCTCGAGATATCTCATTTATTTCTATTGGCTTTGTAAGATAGTAGTTCCGTCTCCAAAGACCTCGTTACACCGAGCCTTCGATCTGTACCTCCACTCTATCACCGAAATTTCACTAATTTAATTTATTTTTTCTAACTTGTATTCAGCCCTAGTCATTTATACCGTCAGGAGTTGCTAACAAAAATAAAACCTCGAACTTATCTGAATTAACGATGGCAAATGCTTGTTTCGCTATCACGACCAATGACTAACAGAGTTGGTTTACGGTGATGACGATACGAACCCTTATAAATACGCAGCTAAAACAATTTCACACAGAGGAGAAACATGACAGATACTGGACACTGTCTCTCACTTTGTACAGTACTAACCATATAAATTTCATATGAAACATGTAGTCTGTGACCTTTTTGAACAATTTTTGCAATGGATTGTGTATGACAAACTGAATTGTTTTGTTGGATATACGTTGCTGCAAGCGAAAGATTCTGAATCGCAGAAAACCCACAGTAACATTAACGAGAAATTGAGCAAGAAAAATACGAAAGAAACATACCAAGGAAACCAGAAATGGCCGTAGTCAACATACACACGAATAATACAAAGAAAGGAATGTAGTGAGTATATAATAATAACCAAATTAAAAGTGAGAAAAATGAAAAAAAAAAAAAAGTACAAATCAAACAGACAAGTGCCAAACAAGACGCATGGCAACGGCGACAGTGATGGAAGAAAGAAAACGAAGACAACACAAATGAACACTGCAACAGATTTGGTCGTATACAAGTAAAAAAAAAAGCAAAAATAACACAGACAACAATAGTAGGATCCTTTCGATGACATCAGACGCATGTATCCTATCACACTTTAAATCGAAGTCAGCTGATATAGTTGATTACAAGAGGTTTTTCACTAATGTACAGAGACTGGAAACATTCGCTGGTTCACTGAGCTAGCCTACAAGAATATCTATGTACTCCAGCAGACACCATCTTTTCACTGGCTGCTCGCTGACAGTGATACCACATTATTGGGCTTGAATTTAGTAGCTTTTTATTATTGCCGTCAGCGCCCTCCAGGAGCTGACAAATAACCTAAGTGCCAACCGTGAAAGTGGCACGAACGTACAGTTGTTTCCATTGTAGCCTGTTCCCAAACGAAAACGTGGAAATTTCAGGTCCCTACAGGATGGAACAGTTCCAACAAATTAAAGCAGGGAACTATCACTGGGAAAAACATATTTGCATTATCTCCAGAGACCTGAAAAATTCGCGTTTTCTTCTGGCCTCAAGCTAGAATTCCAGCAACTGTTAAGTTCATACCACTTTCGCAATTGGTCCGTGACTTATTTGACACTTCATGGAAGTCGCTTAGCCGATAGTACAGAAGCAACTAAATGCAGGCCCATATCACTGCGTCATCGAGCAGCCAGTGAACAGAAAATGTCTGCTTGATTGCACAGATCTTCTTGGAGGTTATCCTATAGGTCAGTTAACCCGCAAATTTTTCCGGTCTCTAACTATCTCGTATTCAACACTTTATGTGGACATCTGCAGCTCTGTCCCATGGTAATTGGCAGAGTGTCTTTATGCGGAGACGTCTTGCATTTGACTGATTTGCGGATAAAACCCCAACATGCATGGGAGTTAAACATATCCAGTTATCGCTAGAGACCGGAAAAATTCGCGGTTCATTGACCTGTAGGCTAGCTTCCAAGAATATTTGTGTACTAAAAGTGATAGCAGCTGTTTATTAGCTGTTCGCTGACACTGTGAAATGGGCTTGTATTCAGCTACAGTTTTATTATTGGCTCAGCTTATTCGAGGAAGTGTTGAGTAAGTCAACGCCAATTGTGAACGTGATACAGACCTGTAGTTGCCGGAACTCTAGCTTGCGCCTAAAAAAAACCCCGCAAACATTTCAGGTCTCTAGTCATTGCTAATGAAGCAGAGCTGCAGATGTTACACGTGTTGCTTGAAACAAGCTAGTATAAAAATCTATTCGAAAAAATTCGTAATTCCCTACTGAAAGCTGTTGGTTTTTTCAGTGACAGTTGAAACTGTACTATCGAATGATATTTTAATATTGACTGTTTCTGAATAAGTGTGTCGATACACGGGGATACAGGAATTGGAGATGTTAGTTGGGACCAAGGTCGTGGTCATGCAGGACACAGAACCACTTAGTGGTTTTAGAACTGTTCTTTAAATTGTTGGTATTATAAACCAAACTGTTTTTCGATACGAGCAATTGCGACCGAATGTTGCAATGTTGCATAAAACCTCCACACAAAGATAAAAAAAAGTTTAAAGGTAAGCTAGTACCAGCTGTTTTCAACAAACATACAGGTAATTCCGGAAAGTCACACAGAAAAAACTGTTTTGTGGTGGCCAAAAAATGTTTTGTCAACATGGACCTTACCAAAATATTTTGTAGTAGGTACAAAATTTTTATGAAGTCACTGCAAAACTTTATTGGGGGCAGCAAAATAATTCTGTAGTCACCGCAAAAAAATTTGGTAAGGTCTATAATGTCAAAGTATTTTGTGGTGACCAACAAGCTTTTTTTATAAGTGAGTCGCCGGAGTTCCTAAGTCTGTACAGTACATGGACCTGAAGACGGGAACAGATCTCGGTTCTCGAAACGTTTTGTCTCTTGTTGAAGGGAACCGGCTATTTTACGTCTGTTGTTTGTTGGGTCGTCTGTGTTCACATCAACTCGTGTCTCTTGTCATTTCTGTTGTAATTGTTGTCATCTTACTATTTTTGTCACAATTTTTATACAACGAATTTGTGGTTTTCGTTTTGTTGTCTTTCTTTTCTTCTTTTCTGTGTAGTATTTTTCGCACGACTACATTCCATTCGGGAATTAATTTGTGTGGTTACTGTTATATTTTTGTTTGTTTTCGTATCGCCTTTCAAGTAATTGTTTTCCTTTCTGTAATTGTTTGTACGTTTGTTGACAACATATAATAATTGCGTTCCTTTACTTCTTGTTTTTTATAGTGTTTTCTGTAAGACTACAACATTCGCTCGTAGTTGCGTATGTCCAAAATTAAACGGTTAAGTTTACAAACACACTTAACCTGTTCGTTCAGTCACCGTGTCATAATCGAGGACATGTTACAAGAGAAGGAAACTGCATGTGGTTTCCAATGACTTAAGTACTTCTAAGTCATCAACCTGATTTGTGTACATAATACACGTGTGGTTAATTATTGGTTTTTACTGGAGAGCATTCGGCATGTTGTTCACTGGTAGGAAAGAACCAATTTCGGTAAACATGTAGTGCTGGTCAAAATATTTTATGATTGCAGCACTTGAGTTCATAATGTTACCCCTGGCTGAATGGGTTAAACATGTTCAGCTTATATAGCGGTTACACGAACTCCGAACAAGTTCCGATAGCTTTCTCTTCGCGTTCAAAGTACGCCATTTTCTTGAGTTGTTAAGAACGACGTTAGCTTTCTGATGCTCTCTTGTTGGCTGTTTCAAGGACAAAGAGCTGTGTAAGAAATACGAAGAGTCACGATTTTGTGGTGGCTGAAAGATTTCTGCGCTGTTTGGTTTCAATATCTTACGTACACACCTGCAGCTCTGCTTCGTAGTTCGATGATTGGCTGTTTAAACTCTCATGTTTCTCTAAGTTCCACTGGCTAGTCACAGACGTATGGTGTCATAATAACACTGTCCTGACTGATGCAGTCAAATTACACAGTAAAAAAATGTGGTTCTTTTACAAACAGGTTTTTATAAATCATTTTCCAAAAAAAGTTTTTTGTAACACTACAAAAATATTTTGTAAAATTTACAAAAATATTGAACATTTACAAATTTCTTTGTATATTTACAAACATTTCTGTAAATCTACAGACAAATTTTGTATATTTACATATCATATCTAGTTCATTTTACAATAATTGCTTGTAGTGTTACAAACATTTTTTTTAGAAACTAGTTTCCAAAATAATTTTTTTTATGAAGGTACGAAATGTTTTGTAAAGTGTGAAAGGTCTCGTAGGTTTATTTTGTTTCAATTCGAAAAATCTGCTCATTAACATTCATTTTACTAGTTCCCAAAGTTGTTCACGACATTTGTAACCACTTTAAAAGGTTTCTGACACCTTACTTTTATTATCTGACTGATAATGTTCTGATATTAGGATATAAGAATTTCCTAGTAAATATACAATTGCTCTTTACTGTGTAGAGACGTGTCTGAACGATAAAACATTGCCATAACTTATTTTTTAAGATTCTTGCAATGGGGGCAAGTTACAATCTAAGGAAGTATTTGAGACATATGCCTTTGCAGCAAATGGTGTGTCACATAAAATCAGAGAATACACACAACCAGTCCTTATGTTTGTTTACTTGTCTGTTTGTGTGCACTCTCAGGTTTTCTGTGACAAGTCATTTGCTGCAATGTCGTTTGTCCAAAATACTTATTTATTGCCATAACTTGTTGATGATGTACATTATACACGTATGGTTAGTGATTTGTTTGTACTGGAGAGCATTCGGCATGTTGTTCACTGGTAGTAAAGAACCAACTTCGGTACAAATATAGTGTTGATCAAAATACAAGCCGATTTTATCCAAGTTTGAGGACTTTAAAATAATGCTTCTAATGTGGGTTGTGTCTTGAAAGTCACATTCGCAAGTAGTCTGAAGTGTGTTTTAATTTCGTTGATAAACATTGTGGACGCACGTTTACTGGTCTCTGAGAAAAAACGTAACTCCGAACACGCTGCACGCAGTTCGAGCACCAGTCAGGCGACGTCATTGAAACAAAATGGTGCAAAAATTTTTTCGCGATGAACTCTTGGCATTATAATTACGGCTGCTTACTATGCGAATTTATGCATGCTTTAAATTAGGCTTAAATAAATTAACATTTTGATAGCATTTATATTTGTCATAAACCAGAGCAAAATGCAGTTTTGTCGATGTCAGAAAGTACGTTGATTTTATTTGGTTAGGCGCGTAACCTGGCGAACATGTTCATTTTTAAACTCGAACAAACTTGCGCTGCTAAATGTATTTTAACTAAACAAGTTCAAGATCAGGAACTGGTAACTAGAATACGGCAAACTAATTCTTAACCGAACATTACCGAAGTTTCCCTCCTTCGTCTGACAATTTATCAACAAAAAATGGTTACAATGAAATAGCAACAAATTAAATCATGCTGTTAAACCTTGTGATGGTTAGAGCATATCTAAATAGACTGTAAAATAACTAGTTCTGCCGGATTTCTGTTTCATTATATATTTCGACACACTTACACATCACTGTACAGTAGTCACAAGCTATCGACATCTGTTCGCTTTCTCTGCTCTCTGGCAACTGACCCTCGAGCCCCTTCACAACCCTAACTTCCCTCCCCCAGCCAGATGCCGCATCCCACACCCAGCTAGAAGGGGACACAGAAGGGAGACACGACAATTCATCCCAGCACACAGTACACAAGACGGAACACATGTATTTATAAGAACGCACGTATTAAACAAATAGCTTTAGTTAATATGTTGGACATTTAAATGTAATAATGACCGTAAGACAAAGAACATGACAATTCTGAAACATCTCTCCTGGCATCCGTGATGCCTGTTCTGATGTTGACTTTAGAGAGGTGCGAATTATAGCCTACTTCGGGTGTATTCGGTGAAAATGAGGTTCTCGTTGTGTAACATGGGATTTACTGCGGCCGCCTGGTGAAGGGTGTGTTTGTGTGTGTGATGCGAAAGTCGAGAAGGCTCTACGAGCGACGCCGGCTGGCTCATGTATTGTGATATCGCCTCTACGGCCAGAGTCATAAACGCGCGCGCAGTGTTCCCGCCGTAACGTTTTTACTGTGGGACTTTAAGCGGTGACCCTATCATTTTATAGAACGCGTCTCTGTAGCAAAGTCCAATGTGCTTGTAGACCTCGATTTCGGACAAATCCGTTACATATGTCTTGAGAAACAACCGCGTGAAAAAGCCGATTTCATCCAAGTTTGAGGTCTTTAAAATAATGCTTCCAATGCGGGTGGTATCTTGAAAGTCACATTCGCAAGTAGTCTGAAGTGTGTTTTATTTTCGTTGATAAACACTGTGGACGCACGTTTACTGGTCTCTGAGAAAATACGTAACTCCGAACACGCTGCACGCAGATCGAGCGCCAGTCAGGAGGCCGTCTTAAGAGGGCGTGGTACATAATTCAAAGCTAAAAGCATTAATCTTTAACTGTCGGTTTCTTGAAGCCAATTTATGAAAATTAAACAATAGCAATCCTAGACAATAGTTTTAGCCAACGTTTTAAAAAACATTTTTTCCACTGTTACGAACTTCTGAGGCATAAACTCTGACGCCGGTACCTCGTGCATTTAACTGCGGCGCAAGAGATCACGCATAACGAATTAGTAATTCTGGATAAATAATTACTCATAAAGTTGGCAAATTACCACTATCTAGGATCGTCATTGTCATAGAGCCGCGATTTTATGGCGAAAAGATTTTTGCAACATTTGGTTTCGATGCGTTATGTGCACACCTGCAGCTCTGCTACATCGTCTGTGGTTGGATGATTTTACTCTCACTGGCCTTGGCAAATTATAGACGTACAGACTCACAATAATCTTATTCTGATTGGTGCAGTTAAATGATAAACGTGTCTGAACAAAGACACGCTGCCAATAACCTTGAAACAGAACTGCCGATGTGCGCGTGAGTCACTGAAACAAAGTGGGGCAAAAATCTTTTCGCGATAAAATCGTGGCCCTAGACTCATTGAGTATGTTATCCATATTGGATCCGAAAAATCGTAGAAATCAATTGATGTTTTCAGCGCTTATTTATCTACCACGCACTCTTAAGGGCGCGGTGTACCGTAATTTTCAACACCATTATTATATTTTTTATTTTACCAGATTTTTTTTCTTACTATAGACACAACAGTTGACTAAATTTGACTCTTATGAAATTTTTTATCTCTCATAGTTTTCGCGTAATAGCTCATTAAAGTCATATTTTGCATGTTTCCGTTTTAACTACACTAAAACCAACTGATATACCAAACTCAAAAAAATCACAGTGGATAAAGACATTGCAGGCTACAATGTTATGCTCATAAAAATAAAGAATAACAATTATTTGTATTTTAAAAAAAATATTGATTTTTTTTTTAATTTTTATTTTAAGCGTTAGCATTCTTTTTTATAATAGAAATAATTTTTATTCTTTATATTCATGAGCATGGCATTGTAGCCTGCAATGTCTTTATCCACTGTGATTATTTGAGCTTGGTATATCAGTTGGTTTTAGTGCAGTCGTTAAAACGGAAACATGCCAAATATGATTTTAACAAGCCATCACGCGAAAACTATGAGAGATAAAAAATTTCGTAAGAGCTAAATTTAGTCACATTTTGTGTCTACAATAAGAAAAAAAATATCTGGTACAGTTAAAAAATGAAAAAACGGCGATGAAAATTGTGGTAGGCCGCGCTCTTAAGATTCTCTTATTACAGTCTCTCTGTAGATTGACCGCGGCATAAGAGAGAGAGAGTTAGAGAGAGGTTCTGGCAACATCGGCGGCAACTGCTGTAAACACGTCTTAAGGAGAGGAAAAAGTTTATAAAAGCCAGGGCGGCAGCTCTACGTTCTAGCGGAGAAGAAAAAAACCTCGTAGTGGCACGGCGCGGCGGCGAAGATAAATATTGATCGTGGCACGAGGGCTCGCGCAACGACTGCTAATTGCTGAGGCAGCGCGCGAGACTCCTCGTCATACACGACGCTCGCGGTTAATTGAAAACATCTGAGAGTACGCTTAGAGAGTGTTCCAGTCAGTTTTTCAGAGCTTGATGATTAGTAGGTTTCAGCTCGGAACCCTGTCGGCAGTCACTGTTTAAGTCTATGGTCTTCTAGTCCGGCCTGTGTTTTGATAATTATTTTTTTAAGTTTAAACGAGAGAAGGTATCACAAACATGCTCGACGGTTATGTTCAGAATATTTTTCGTCACGATAGCTAATTTTTTTAAGATAATAAGTTATACAATTTCGGCTAATAAGTATTTAACAAAAATTTTGTTAATTACACAATTAGATAAAACCATAGTATTTACTATCTTAAAAAAATTTAACCAACATGCTGAAAATAATTTTAAACAAAACTATAAAACGAATTTTTGATACCTGTTGTCGTTTTGGCTTAAAAAATACTAACCCAAAAACAGAAACAAGGGGGCATGACCTTAAAGCGGCCGCCTATCCCACTCTTGAAATGCGTTGCAGTGTGTTCGTAAACAGGTTTTTTCTACGAAAATATTCTAGGTGTGGTCATTGTGCCAACGTATGAAAAGTAAACAAACTACAGACAAGGTTGGAACCTCATAGTTAAGATGCCACGCTCATTGTACACATTGTTTCTAAGCCCTCCAACATGGCTAAAAACGGCCTTTTCAGACTTCCGTACATCAATATGTACTAGCCGGATATATGTGAAACTCAGATTGCGACCTGCACTGAATAAAGTTACAGACTTTTCACAAATTAAATGATATGGTCACCACTTAAAAAAAAAACCAATAGTAAAAAAATAGATCGGCGGAAATCTTCCACGCTAGTTCAGTGCTTGGCGTGTAGTGGAGATGCGGCGTTTAATGCGCACTTCAAGGTCACTTAAAGATCTGTCGCTGTTAGGCTCTAAAGTTCGGGTAGGCGACGTATCGGTCGTCAAATTGGAGTACTTTATTTTTCCCTTTCATGAAATTCCGAGAAGAAAAATGTGAACATATGCTTTTATAGCGTGAATTATATTAGCCTTACTCTTCTGTGCAACCATCGCAGTTGAACTTTTAACCAACGTATATTTAGCCTACAATCAGAACAGCAAATTAAGAATATAAAAAAATAGTTTGTCTGACTGCGGCCTAAATATTGGTTAAACGTTCAACTGTGGGTGCTTGTATAGTAGCGGATGTTAAATAGAATTCACGCTGTAATTTCATATTTTTACTTTCGAAATTTCAAAACGGGGAATAACAAAATAATGCGACTGACGCGGAGCCTTGCGGAGACGTATAATGACTTGAATTTTTTTTTTTTTGCGGAAGTCCAGAGACGAGACGAGTTTGACCAGCCACGTCTACAGAAGAGAGGAGGGATCGAGATTAAAAGAATCGCCAGAAAAGAAATGGAGCAGGAGAAGATGCCAACGGCCGGTTCACACTATCCATAATTCAGTACAGTATTCCGTGCCTAATTCAGTGCATGTAGCATTGCGACAGTGTGTACCGCAACTATGCTGGTTCCAGTCAGAATTCCGTACTATGTTTCACAGATAGAGCCCGTCCTATTTTTCATCGTAGTGTAGCAATGCTCAGCTTCGGCCACCACGCAGGTCAAGTATGCCAATAGAACTTGACAATTTGATTTTTAATAGAAATAAAATTATTATTTCCTAATGAACAAATGAACATCGGAGTTTTCAAAACCTACATAACACAAGATTGTTCCTGCTAGTTGGCAATTACTCATATGTATTATATTGTAAAATATATTTTTGGCAATTTTACAGTTACAATTTATGAAATACAGCAACCAACATCGCAAGAGTATTTTTCTTCTTTATGTACCGAAATACGTTAATAAACAAAGATAGTCTGTACATAATACAGATGTTTTGCTAAATAATTCTGATATACAATGGTAATCGAAATTTATGAACAGAATTAAGCAAGTAATTAAGTAGAGAATTAAGGATAGTGTGTCCCGGATTTAAGAGCGCTGGACCCGTAAAATTAAATTTTTTTTATATCTGTGCCAAACATTGTTCAACTTTTGCACATCCGATAACACGTCGTTTCCACAAAAAAAAAAAAAAAAAGAGGCCCCATAGTTTTTGCATAATCACTCATCAAAGTCACAAAATGGCCATTTGCAGTGTTGCCAAAATCTAAAAAACTAACTAATGATTTAAACATTACAGGAACTGATAGTCAGTGTATCAATGCATTTTATGACATGTTTGACAAAAACGTTAGTTAGTAGTAGCCAAACGTAAGTTATGCAAAAATGTACACATAAAAAAATGCAAAATGTATCGCTTTGTATTTACTAAAGTGGTCTTAAAGTACCTCACATCATTAAGTATCAATATGAATGTTCTTGTTTTTGCAAGTCAGTTATTTTTTATTATTTTGGCTACACCACAACTGCCATTTTGTGACTTTGATAGGTGGTTATGCTAAAACTATGGGACCTAATTTTTTTACTTGGAGAAATGATACATTATCTGATGCGTAAAAGTTTAACAGTGTTTGGCAAAAATTTAAATTTTGAAGTTTTACGGGTCGAACGTCCTTAAGGATATTAGGCTGCAAAGAAGGCGGCTTGACGAGGTCAATAAACCGACTGAGGTTTTCGGGGCCAAGAGACAGATGTAACAGTATAGGCGGTCACTTTAAACTGAGCAATTTCCAACACTTATAATTTAAAAAAATGTATTTATTGGAGATATAAATGTAAAGCTTTGAGAGCTCTGAAATGTTTAAACACTAGTCATTAGTTACATGAAGTTTTTCATGTTTAAAATAGTAAAGATTGAGACAAAATTGCGATCATAATATTTTAAGCAGTGTTAAGTTTATCCTCTGGACAGCCTATAGACACATTTTCGTATGAATGGATATTCGAGCTCCATTCACACAGTTTATTTTGACGGTGTAGTGGACTACAGGATTGTTTTATTTGCCCAGTGCGACTTGTGTGAGTCCAGTAGCCTCGCCCAGTGGCTTGAACGGAACCTCGGACAAACAAGTGTGTAGTATGCGAAGATGAACGGCGGAGATTGTTTGTACAGTCGGGACACGGGACAAGGAACTACGGGTCTGTGCCCTGAGGCGGGGGCAGTTGGCGCCATCTTGACGCCGACTTTACGTTTCCGTTACTTTAAGGATTTTGTCAATACACAATACAAACGTAAAGTTATAGTAACAACAGTTGAAACACTATTAAGAATCTGTTTTTTTTAATGGAAATATTGTAATATAAACCCCTACATATTTGCAATAAAAGTATATAACGTAGATATTACAAAAATAAGTCAAGTTATTAAAATCTTTTCCATTTTTATATTTTGCAGAGCACAAGCAATGCCGTATATTTACGAAACTTACAGTACATTTAGGTCTACTAATACTTCTCAAATGGTATTTACAAGATTTTAGGGCCGCGGTGGCCGAATAGTCAGACCATTCGCCTAACACCAAGGCGATCCGGATTCGATTCCCGGCGGGATCGGCCCCCGGATTTTCGCATGTGGAAACTGTGTAAGACGATGCCGTTGGTTGGCGGGTTTTCTCGGGGATCTCACGTTTCCCCCGCCCTTTCATTTCACCGCTGCTCCATACTCACCTCATGTTACCCCTCACCAGTGCTAAAGACCTCGATGTTAAGCGCTGACCAAAATCTCTCACTCACACTTACAAGATTGTCCGAATACATTAAAAACCAACATGTTACATTTTTCGTGGAATCCTACTACTGAAGAATAAAACGATACTCAGAAATAAAAAAATTTCATTATATATACATATATTCAACTGATTCTTTTCAAACGGCCATATTTTGACTTTGCCTTCGGAAACGTAAAGTCAAGGCTGCTTGACTTCGCGTTTGGCGACGCCATTGTGTACGACCCCATAAGAAGTCGTGTATCGAAAGCTATCGTTAAGTTAAATGCTAAAGTTTTCAGTCGTGTAACCGCTTTTAAGTCATCGCATCCGCTCGCCAACCTTGGCACAAGTGGTCTTACAAGATGGTCATTGAGCTGTTTGCAGAGTATCGGCCAATATGTGTTTATTCGAAAACTTCTCAATGTGTGTGAAATGCGTCTGATTAAAAATAGCATTTAAGGGGTATGGAAAGGGACGATGTCGAGCGGACGGTTGAAATACTCAAGCGTCAATAAAATCTTAACTACTCATCAAAATCTATAAGATCGATAAGATATTTTTTGCCGAGTAGATATCTTATCAGCGGACGTTTATTTATGTAGCTCTGTGCGATAGCATGCTTTACTTTCGAGTAAATAATTAAAAACTGTGTTTAGAAAAATAAGGACTTGAAACCACAAAATCTACAAAAATGGAAAACTGTAATTTTTATAATTTTTAATGTGATGTTATCTAGGCCTCATTAATTTAAAAAATACTCACGTTTTAATTTAAAATAATTTTAATATCCGTAATATTCTCGCGCAGATGTTTTCGGATTTCGCAGTTAGATGAGTAGTTCAGATTTTATTGCCTATTGAGAATTGTAATCGTCCGCTCGACCTCGTACCTTTCCACGCCCCTTAAGAACCCTTTACATATGACACGTGAACTACTGAACGTGTGTTCGATAATCTTTAACTACGAAAATAAAACGCATTAATCACTATGCTTTCCTGTTTGTGTTATCTAGATACCAAGCTTAGAAACTATGTTTCGGGCCACATCAAAATGGCGAACAGCGTCTTCGTAAAACTGTTGTCACGTAGAAAATACAAATAGGGATCGTAAAACTAAAATATATAAGCATACTTTGGATTGTATTATGCACATTCCGTAAATATAAATAGTATGGTAACCACTTATAAGTCTCATAGGAAAATTCCAACTACTAAAAACACTGCACCCTGCCTTCACGCTTCCCTCTTTTTTTATAAAGACGACACGGTTACTGAAGCACGAGCCAGTCTAGGCTTTATCGCCCTCCTGCTTCCGTAACTTATATTACGGCATTTAGTGCTTGCTGTATACGGCTCTTAATATTTATTGGTCCCTGGCGCGTGAACCGTGCAGTATCGTGGTACGGAAAGTATATTTTGTATAACTATTAAAAATGTTTTCAAATCGTTTACCTACGAAAGTAAGACACACTTCAAACTGCGTCACTATGGTTTTCAAAATGACGTTTGCTAATGAAAAACGTGATTACCAAACTCCTCAAAAGTGCTGAAAGAAAATGTTTCCACGTTACTGTAGCTGAGCACATATCAACTGTAATCGCAAAACAAAATCATTGAAACCTGCACTGGAGTTTACCACATAAATTTCACAAATAAAATAATAGGGTAAACGGTTGAAGCCCCATTAAAAAAAAAAAATAATCTACGGAAACATTGCACGCTAGTTTATTCCTTCGCGTCTAGAGGCGATGAGGTGTTTGACGGATGCGACTTATCACCTTCTCATTTCCAGTGCCTCAAAACGTTAAAAAGTGCTAAAGCAACTCTTAAGTGGTGGCTTACTGAAATTTTATTTGTTTTAATATTTTTATCTGTACGAGGTATGATTTGTTTTGTAGACATACATTACGACTGTTTCTGACTGATAATGAAAATTTTTAGTTTTCACAGTTTTGATATAGTAGCATGACTTACATAAAACGGTTTTATGCTTGAAAGGAAATAATTCACACTGCAGAACAATGCCACGGGCTACGTCAAGACGTGTTTAAATTGCGTAGATTTTTTTTTTATTTTAAGAACATTTCAGATTATTGGGAGTTTTTTCATTTCATATTCAGTAATTTTTATTTTAAAAAAAATCAACGCAGTTGCTTTCCTTGATTCGTCTGCTCGTCTTTCATACAAACGAATCAGGGAAATCCAGTGCCGCGGGAGAGTTCAAATAGTTACTGAACCATAGTTCATTCTACTACAGGTTAGAAAGAAAATGTATTTTCTTAAGGGAGGGTTTTCACTGGGTAAAATTCTTCCGTTAGTTGCGGTGCTATCGCTAATTGGTTGAAGGAAATGTGAGACCGTTGTAAAATTAACTTTCAGTAGCATTGCCATAGGGACAAGTCATTAAATTTAATTATGTGGTGAAAAGAGACCAATTTCGGCTTTTAAATTATCAGCTTCATGTAACTTTATATTTACGAAAGCTCTGTTATTCGTTAGTTTACACCCCTTACCGACACAGGCGCTAACCTGTTGTAGAAGTGCCCTTAGTTAAACCGAGTCTTATTGGAAGGGTTTCCAAATCGAAGGCTGCGGCCTTCTACTGAAGATGGCTATGGTATAAGACATGACACGAGTAAACACGAGCATATCTATGTGTGAAGTTATTCTTAAGCAAATATACCTTGTGCACGCTCAGACCTTTCCGAATGAATTGCAGCATGCCTAATGTTACAAATGACACCTACGTGTGAGACTTGTGTCATTTTACCTCGGAGCATAATTTTAACTGCGCGCCTGACTGCCTTTGGAAGGAGTGGCAGTGTAACCAAGATGGCGAAGATGCAATTGTCGGTTCGTGGCGCGTACACCGAAGCAATACACACTGTTCCGTGGCCTAGGCAGGCGGCACCCTTAAGGGCGCTGAACCCGTAATTTTTTTTTTTATATATTTTTGCCAAACACTGTTCAACTTTTGCACGTCATTTTCCCAAATAAAAAAAATTTAGGCCCCCTAGTTTTCGCATAATCACTCACCAAAATCACAAAATGGCCATTGCGGTGAAGCCAAAAGCAAAATAAGTAATTAACTAATGAATTCAGAATTACAGGAACTGAAAGGCAGTGTATCAACGCATTTATGACATGTTTGACAAAAGTTCATTTTGAAAATTTTAGTAGTAGCTAAAAGTCAAAGTTATGCAAAAATGTACTAATTTTCATTCTTTTTTTTTTTTTAATTAAAAAATGTGTCGCTTTGTGTTTACAAAAGTGTCTTGAAGTAGCTCACATCATTTAGTATCAATATGAATTATCTTGTTTCTGCACGTTAATAATTTTTATTTTGGCTACACAGCTATTGCCATTTTGTGACTTTGATAGGTGATTATTCTAAAACTATGGGACCTTTTATTTCTTTGGGGAAATGACATGTTATCTGATGTGTAAAAGTTTTACGGTGTTTGGCACAAATATAAAATTTTGATTTTTTACGTTTCCATGTTCTAAAGGGCAGGGCCCGAGTTTCTACATTTCTGAGAATAATTATTTTTTAAAACATTAACGAGAGCCAATATCGTAGAATCGCTCTGTAACTTTGTTTAATGCTGGTTTGAGTACGTACTCTGAATTTGTAAAGACTAAATACATTATGATGGTAGCTGATTGCTTATTGAATTAAAACATATTTGTACTGTTTGTCTCCAAAAGTTACATTACATAGTAAAACTAATTTGCAACAAAGTTCCAGAGAAATTTTACGGTATCGGCTGTCGTCTAGGTACAAAAAATTATTCTTTCGAAAGCAGAGAAACTCTGGCTCAAAGAGTTAGTGGGCGGTAGCTTTCTCTTTACGTTTGCGGCACGGAAATGGGGAAGGCAATAAGTCGAACATAACACGTCCGTCAAACACCTCATCGCCTCTAGGCAAGAAGGACTTAACTAGCGTGCAGTGTTTTTGTAGAAGGTGTTCTTCAACGGGACTTGAAGCGATGACCCGGTTTTATTTGTGGAAAGTATGTGGCAAAGTCTAATGCAGGTTTCAATGATTTAGTTTTAGTATTACGATCTATATTTTCTCAACCACACCAACGTGAAAAATCCATTTTTAGCACTTTTGAGGAGCTTGGGAATCATGTTTTTAGTAAGCGGACGGCATTTTAAAAATAATGACACAGTTTGGAGTGTATCTTCTTTTCGTAGATAAACGCATTGGAGACATTTTTGGTAGTTACACAAGAAAAAATACTTCCCGTACCACGCTACAACACGGCTCATGCGCCAGGGTACAAAAACTGTTAAGGGCGCGGCTACCGCAATTTTCATCACCATGTTCAATTTTTTATATTTGTACCAGTTATTTTTTTTTCTTGTTTTAGACACAAAATGTGACTAATCTTTCCTTTTATAAAACTTTTTTTACCTCGCATAGTTTTTGCGTAATGGCTCGTTAAAGCCAAAATTATCATGTTTCCGTTTTAAGGACGACACTAAAACCAACTCACTTACCAAACTGATAAAATTCACGGTGAATAATGGTGCTGTAAGCTACAGATTCAGCTATGTTACACAACAAATAAAAAAAAAATTTTTATAAAAAATTGAATTTTTCTAATTTTTATTTTAAATT
Source organism: Medauroidea extradentata (assembly GCA_003012365.1). Classification (NCBI taxonomy): domain Eukaryota; kingdom Metazoa; phylum Arthropoda; class Insecta; order Phasmatodea; family Phasmatidae; genus Medauroidea; species Medauroidea extradentata. The sequence goes on from PNEQ01084603.1 coordinate 44,643, forward strand.
TCAGTATTTTTATTTGAATACAAAAAGTTTTTACTATTTGTTTTTATGTATGTGACATTGTAGCCTGCAACGTCTTTAACCACTGTGAATTTTTTCAGTTAGGTATGTCTGTTGGTTTTAGTGTAGTCCTTAAAACAGAATCATGCAAATTTTTACTTTAACCAGCCGTTACGCGAAAACTATGAAAGATAAAATTTTTTCATAACAGACAAGTTAAGTCACATTTTGTGTCTAGAATAAGGAAAGAAAATTTCTGGTACAAATTAAAAATAAAATCATGGTGATGAAAATTTCGGTATACCGCCCTTAAGGGCGTTCAAGTGGCAAAAATTAAAAAATTTATATTTAAGGGCTCTGATTACCTTGGTACCATGGTAAAATCTGATGGTGTCCTGATATAAGTACCATGATCTTTTTGACATTTGAAACCCTTGTACTCCCAGCTACATCAGGTGGTGGTTTCCAAAAAATACTCGCGGAAAGCCAGTTATGTCCTTGCGCAAACCGAAACTCCCAGGTAGGAAACGCTCTGCTTTTCTATTATCCATTTTCCTATGAGACTTAAAGGCGCTGCCTACCTCAAAACCACGGTGGCAGTAAGCGTAAGGTTTTACATGTTAAAATATTTTCAATGTGGTTCACTACGTGTTGAAGCTACATGTACGCTGCCCATGAATTATTTATTCATCTGGATACCGCGTACATTGCTCAAGGATCTTTTAGGCAGTTTATTTCAATAACCTGTAAACTGTGAGAAAAAAAATTCTTATACTCACTGAAAACACTCGAAAACGGCTATTCATAACTTTTTTGCAACTTTCTTCATTTATCAATACTCAATACTTTCCTTTTTTCGATGCAGAAAATAGTTTTTGTTCGGAAGCGATATATAAAAAAATATGGCTGAACCACGCCAAATATAATTTAACACGTAAAACCCTATCATTGCTGCTGCCAAAGATCTGAGGTACGGAGCCCCTTAAGGGTGTTCAAGTACGATAAAATAATATTTTTATGTCTATGAAGTAGTGATAGTTTTGTAGACGATACTTGTGAGTGCAGTTTCCTCTTACAAAATAATTTAGCCTTCATAGCTTTCTCATAACGGTGCCACAAAGTAGAAATTTGCTTGTTCTGCTGCTATGCAAATAGTGAAAAACCAACTTACCTACTTGAATAAAATAATTTACTGTGATATTATATCCCATAAGCTATGCAATAAAGTATTTAAAATACTATAATGTAATATTTTGAATTGTTTAAAAACTTTCAAAAGTAGAGGAAAAAAGTTGAAAAATCAGCAATTTTTCTAAATACAAAAATTGTTCACGGGATTTAAAAAAAAAAGTGTTTTATTACGTAGCCCGTGGCATGTTACTTTACTGTGAAGTACTTTATTTACGTAAGTCAATTGGTTTTCACTATTTGCATGGCAGCGGATCATGCTAATTTTGACATTGACGCAACGTTATGAGAAAACCATACGAGTTAAAATTGATTCGCAAGAGGAAACTACACTCACAAGTATCGTCTACAAAACTAACACTATTTAATATAAATATAAAATTATGATTTTATCGCACTTGAACACCCTTAAGAGGGCGGGGTACATAATTCAACGCTAAAATCATTAATATATAACTGTAGGTTTCTTGAAGCCAATTTGCGAACGTTAAACAATATCAATCCTAGACAATAGTTTTAGCCAACGTTTTAAACAAAATTGTTTCCAGTGTTGCGAACTTCTGAGGCATAATCTTTTACGCCGGAACCTCGTGCATTTAACTGCGGCGCAAGAGATCACGCGCAACGAATTATTAATTCTGGATAAATATTTTTTCATAAAGTTGGAAAATACTATTATCTAGGATTGACATTGAGTATTTTATCCATATTGGCTTCGAAAAAAGCGTAGAAATCTGTTTATGTTTTCAGCGTTTATTTATTTAGCCTACTACGCAGTTTTAAGTGGGAGTATCAAACCATTTTATTATATTTTCAGTTTCTGAGCCATTACAGTCATGCAGAGTTCTTGAAATTTAACGTAGCCTTATAAATCTACTGCGATGATTCTGCATGACAAATAAATGAAAGATTCCATTATTGTTTATGTCAAGTAGTTTATCAAGGAATATATCCTATGCTTTGTCGAAGAGAAATTTTTATAATACAATTTGAATAAACGTTACGTCTGAAGAACTGAAAATACAACAAAATTGTCTAAAAATTCCCCTTAATCAGTAGTAGTAAGAATTTTTGTCCGTCAGGTCGGTTTAAATAGAATCACACGTAATTTAAACGTTACTGCTTAAGTTCGGCAACGGAAACTGTTAGTTTATCCTACAGCTGTGAAGGTTAGTATGCCCTTAATGTCATTGGCATTTCAACCGATAACCGCTATCTTACTTTAACCTAATATACCCACAAAAAACAGTATTTTTAAATTAAATAAATATAATACGTTTTTAACTGTTAACAGAACCTCGTTTACATGTATTGCAATGGTTATTTCTTCATTATTTTACGAAATATTTTAACAATAGCCTTAGGCATAGTCAATACAGCCAAAAATGCAATATGCAAAGCCTGTTCTTTTCGGCTGTACCTAATTAGTAATCTAGCTATTGTGTACGCTCAGTTTTGCGGCTCTATTTTTATTACTGCTTCAGTTTTTAATTATGTAAACCTCGTAACTCGCGCCAGAAACGACCAGCTCCCATATTTCGAACTATCCAGCATGCTGGAACGTTTTCAAACATACCCTCCTCTCCTTTAATTTTTCACGCCATTCTCTACATGTACTGTACATGAAAATCTTCAACCGAAGCGTGTTTCAAAGCATCGTAACGTATTTTTAGAGAAGAAAACCCGATGATTTGTTCATACATTTGCACGCGTTGAATTGTGCTGAACACTAACTCTCATTTAGTTGTAACTGGAGTTCATTCTATATAACATCGCTTGTATCTGAATTTTTCTGTTGAAATATAGCAAACGGATTTTTAGATTTTTGAACCTAAAATAAAATATATTCTGTTGTCAAAATAAGCCAATATGAACCCAAATAATTTTTTGCTAGCAAACGGTACATTATTTTAAAAAAGCGTTCTGGTAAAGTTGTGTATCGTACGACTGTACACAGTCTCAAATTATTTCAAAGCATTTGGGTAAAGAGTTATTTTCAATTGTTTGAAATAAATGAAAGATCATAGCATTAAGTAATTTTGAGGTGCCCCGAAACCGTGTTTCTAACCATACATGGAAAACAAAAATAGAGAAGCAAAGTTTTAAATGTGTTTTATTTTCGTAGATAAAGACTCAGAACACACGTTTTGTAGTATTTCTTTAAAAAAAAAAAAAAAAAAAAAACTTCGTAGTCGTTGCAACGTTGTCCATGCGCCAGCTGAATAGGACTCTTAAGGGTGTTCGCGTGGCAAACATTCATAATTTTATATTTGCACGGCATAGTGTTCGTTTTATAGACGTTTCTTGTGACTACAGTTTCCACTTGAAAAAATTGTTAGCTCTCATAGTTTTCCTATAGCGACATGTCAAAGTTACAATTTGCAAGTTACGGAAATATAGGAATAACAAAAGCCAAGTGACATACGCGAATGAAATAATTTTCACTGAAACTAGATATTATGCACCACGTGCTAAATTAATTAAATACACACAACAAAGTCATTTCGTCTTACTTAAAAATTTCCATAAATAAAGTAAACTGTCATAATTTTCAGATTATTTAAAGAATTGCAAGGGAATTTCATTGTGTGTTTTTTAAACTTTGAGCATGCGATCCATAATATCTAATATCGGTGTAAATTATTTCATTTGAGTGAGTTATTTGGTTTTTTTATTCCTATGTTCCCGTAATTGGCACATTATAACTTTGACACGCCGCTATGGGAAAACTATAAGAGGTAATACTTTTTACACAAGCGGAAAATGTAGTCAATAGTAACGTCTATAAAATTAACAGTATGCTGTAAACTTGTAACATTATGCAATTTTTTTGCCTTAAAGCTCGGTTTCAGTCGACATATTGCAATTTATTATGTTTCGCGTTTTTGGAATTGTAAGAAGAAAAATGTTATGTTTGCGATTATACCTCAAATTTTATTTACATTTCGCTACAATACAGTCCTTGCGATTCAGCAGTTGACTTATAATTACACCGCAATCTGTGTGACTAATTTTTTTTATGTTCATAATTTGCCCGACAAATTGCGACCTAACTATGCATTACTAGCTCTATTGCCATGCTTGTATTGTGAATCAAGGTAAATAGAATTTGCCGTATAGTCACCGATTTAAAATTTTTCTTCTCAGAATTTCAAAAAAGCGGATAATAATAAAATTTAATATGGTGACTGAAACCGAGACTTAAGCTAAGAGCAAATCTCTATGGGCTGGGTAACAGGAGTAAACGGACTTGGGAGTGAAGCAACAGAGGACAGCTCGATCAGACCGATATGACTCGGTGTGGTGGGTGAATTCGTTCTTGTTTGAGGAAGCAAGCGTGTAGGACGTGCGCGGACGTCGAGTGTGCATTTGTTTTATACGAGGTGGGGAAGGGTTCTGGCTCCCACGGTCCGGCCCTCACAGGGGCTGGAATGCAGCAGGAAGTGAGGGGAATGATGAAGTGGACGAGAGATGTGCTAGAAGAATGCCGAAGCTAGGAGTACTCAATGAAAACACGACGCTGCACCATTATGTGTTCGCCTCCCCCGCCACTTGACTGATCTTCAGCTTCTGTTTGCTCTAAACATTCCAGTTCAGTCTTCGGGGGAAGATAGTGCAACACAGGCCTACTTGACCCACCTCACCGCACTTCCTTCAAGAACCGGACTCTCTCGGTCACACTAGATACAGTCACTTAAGAGGGAGTGTTAGACAATTTTTACTGAATTTTCAATTTTTTGAGCCATACCATTTATTTAGATTGTATTATCAACATTTGATCTTCGACGGAGCATAGCATAAATTCTTGGTATACTGCGTGACATAAATAATAATGGAATCTTTAATTAATCTGTTATCCAGAATCATTGCAAAAGAATTCTTGAAAGTTAACCTATAATTCTCTTGCAATGATTCTGCATGACAAATTAATGAAAGATTTCATTATTATTTGTGTCAATCAGTTTACTAAGAATATATCCTATGCCTTCTCGAAGAACAAATTTTTATAATACAATCTGGATAAATGGAATGGCTCAAAAACTGAAAATAAAATGAAATTGTCTAACACTCCCCCTTAAGAGGGAGGGATCGTCGCCATCTTGAATTTTATATTTTGTGTCCAAGCTTTTCTTTTGGGTAAATTTATTGTGTTTTAACCTTACTGCAGAATAGAATAAATACACATTGAGACAACGCGTTCCATTTTATGCTGTTTTTGCGAATTTAATTTTTTAAGTCCCCAAATGTAGCAGATATCGCAAAACCGTTACCTAGAAATGTTGGAAATTCTTTGTACTGTGCAGCTTAATTGTTTCGAAACATACATTTATACAATTTTGGCTAGTTATCGACTTCATTAAATTTATCTTAAAGTCAATAATTTGCCAAAATTATAAAAAAACTAATTTTTTAAAACCATTAATCTACAAAGTTCCATAAACTTACCGAAAAGAATGGTTATGATACAAAATACAAAAATTCAAGAATGTGACTATGTTGCTATATTAAACATGTTCAGCTTTATGGAGCGGTTACACGTGCTCCGGGTTCAGATCGCAGTCTGTTGTCGTTCAGAGTAAACCAGCATAGTATCTAATTTCGTATGACATATCTTCTCTGCCGCTCTCCCTATTGGCTATTTAGAGTAACGAGCTGTGTAACAAACGTGGCTGCTTTTTGATGCGACATTTTGCACTGGTTACAGAGTTTACAGCGAGAGAATTTTCCTTTTATAACACAGTTGTCATGGACACGAAGCAAAATTAGTAGGATCAAAATGTAGAACTAATGGTCACTCTTGATTTTGAAGAGTGTGAGTAAAAACAACATTTTAACATGTCTTTGGCGTACCTTTAAGCAGTTCGAGTGCATAATTTTTGTTTGTGCAGCTGAACACATCTATATGTAATTCTTAAATGATTGACTAGTGTAACTAACGATTGTTTTTATCACTATTTTAAGCATTTTAAACATATAGGAGTGTTTCGACTGTATCGTTTCATCCACGAGAAGATTAACTTGTGTGTAATTATGTTTATTTTAAGTTATCTTTCACCAAACTAGATTCAATACATATCGCTGTTTTTCGTACGTTTCATTCTACGAAAAGTTCATGCGGTTAGCTAGTGTTTTTAAAAATATTTTGACTCCAAAGATTTCCCCGTTTTTCTTAACTTTCTCTGATTGGTGTTTATTATGAGCTTATATTTAGCTTACTGTCGTCATAACTTTTAATGTGCCTTTATTTTTAACAAATTACTTAACATGTATCTCTTGTTCCGGGGAAAAGTTTTATTTAGGCTATACTAGCGCACTTGTGAGGCGTTGTTCTCAAGATTACTTCGTATTCTTTTAATTGTGTCAACAAGAATCTGTTGATGAAAATATGTCCTTCGGCGCCGTGCACGGCCAATAGAAATATAATGGCCCAAAATTGCACGCAAGGCCACGACGAACTGGTAAACACCGTACATTCCTAAGAACGTGGTTGGAGCGCGTTCAGAACACCCTTCAAACACAGCGGACCGATGATAACTGAAGTAAACCAAAGACGCAAATCAAAGTGAAACTACGAGGAAAATATTCTGGTATCGGCCATTGAAGAAATGTAATATAAGGTAAGCGGCCTTACGTCTCATCGACAGCGAGGTCATAGACGGTGGCACAACTTGGTACAATGACAGGAGCTGGGACAAGAGTAGGCCATGGCCTTTGTTAAGGATTTTCAAGTGCGATAAAATCATAATGTTATATTTATATGAAATAGTGTTAGTTTTGTAGACGATACTTGTGAGTACATTTTACTCTTACGAAACAATTTTAGCTTTCATAGTTTTCTCATAACGGTGCGCCAAAGTCAAAATTTGCTTGTTCTGTTGCCATGCAAATAGTGAAAATCAACTGACCTATTTGAATGAAATAATTCACGGGGATATTACATCCCATGAGCTATGCAATAAAGAATTTAAAATACCATAACGTAATATTTTGAATGTTTTAAAAAATCGGAAAAATACAAGAAAAAAGTATTTTAAATACAAAAATACTTCACGGGATTTCTTAAAATTGTTTTATTACTTAGCCCGTGGCATGTTAATTCACTGTGAATTATTTCACTTGCGTAAGTCAATTGATTTTCACTATTTGCATGGCAGCAGAACACGCAAATTATGACTTTGAAACACCGTTATGAGAAAACTATGCGAGTTAAAACTGTTTCGTAAGAGAAACTGTACTTACAAGTATCGTCTGCAAAACTAACTTTATTACATATAATATAAAATTATTATTTTATCGCAATTGAACACCCTTAAGGAACCATCCCAGCATTCGCCTGGAGTGGTTTCGGAAAACACTGCCATTGAGGAAAGAATGAATAATTAATGTCGTTAAAAGTATGCCAAGAACGTTTGACGCTACACTCACCATATGTAATAATTTTTTTTTCGCCAATTTAACGACATTGTTTTGGCAAAGGGAGATCCGCGTTTTAGGTCTTGAACAGCCAATAACTGACCAGGAATGCTTCCAAAAACCGACGTCTTCACTATGTCAGTTGACTTAAGTAAACCTACCTTCTTTGTGCCTTCACAAATTTAAATTTCGAAAGGAAAGTTTAATACTAATAGAGAGTTGAAAAGAAAATCAAATATGGTGACTGTTCGTACTTACATTTTAAGAGTGTTCGAGAGGGGAAGAATTGTAATTTTGTTTGTATGCAATAGTGTTAGTTTTCTAGGCGTTACTTGGGAGTAGGCTTACATTTTCCTCTTACAAGAAAATTTTAGCTCAACCAGTTTTCCCATTATTGCACTTCAAAGTGAACATTTGCACGTATTTAGTTCTTATGAGCTGCAATAACCAATGAACATAAATAAATTTAAAATTCAAACTGAAATTACGTGTCACTGGCTCTTGTTTGACATGGGGGACCACATACACACACACACACACGTTAGAAACGCACAACCTAGAATTGTCATATATTAGAATAAACAACAAAAGCCACACAACTTACAAATTTCACATGTTAGAACAAACACTCAGTAGAAACCCATAATTTAGAACTCACATTTGTTAGAAACACAGATATTAGACCACCCATACTATAGAATCAGATATCTTAAGTTTCACATACATCCAGTTAGTACATTTTGAAGTACGGAAGTCTGAAAAGGCCATTTTTAGCCATGCTGGGGGGCTTAGAAACAGTGTTTTTTTAACGATCGTGGCGTATTAACAATGAGGTTCCGACCTCGTCTGAAGTTTATTTTCTTTTCGTACGTTGGCACAATGGGCACACGTGGAATATTTTCGTAGAAAAAACCTGTTTACGAACACGCTGCAACATATTTGAAGCCCGGGGCAGGCGGCCGCCTTAAGTTGGCCTCCCGTGTGAACTTATTTTACGCGTTGTAAGCCTAGAAGTGCGGAAGCGATAAGGAAGACACAGCACGCGCTTCACGCCACCCTCTAGCCTTCAGGCGCGAGACACTAAACTAGCGTGCAAACTTCTCTCGTACAACTCGCCTCTGTGAGATAGCCAGTGATGATCCTATAATCTATAGACTAGAGAGAGTTTGGTGCCTTTGCTGTGAAACCGACATTGAGCTATAGGCAAAGTATACGAAAACAACTACAAAATAATTAATGTTGCGACATCCATTCGTAAAGACCTTGACAAATGAGATTTATAGACTACTGTATCTTTTGCAATCAATGCACAACATATTCATGTTTATTCATTCTTTAAATTACTTGAAAACGAAAATGCCAAGACAATGTAAACAGAACATGTAAACTAGCTCTTATTTGGTAATATGCGACAGCGAATCATTCTGCATATGCTGATTTAAATGTGAGTGATATTTAAATACAATATGCTTACCGCTATGTAGTAATAATTATGAAACTTGTTTAGCTCGGTGCCCATCAACAGCTGATTCATAGAAAAAATAAGGTGTTACGTGCTGATTAGATATAGGAATCACTTCAAAGCATGGAAAGGGATAAGAAATCAGCTCTCTAGTTGTTATCTATGCTCTAAGTTTATAGACCCGCTTTCGCATTTTCCGACAAAGAGAAAGTAATCTCCATAGATAAATGGAGGATCTGCAATGTGTATACACTCGTGAAATATTCTTGAAATGATATTCCTAAGCAGAACATCACTTAAGCACGGTGAACAGTTTTCGAATAAACTCTTATCGGCCGAAGATATACACAAGTTTGGCGGCCTGGGTAAGCGGCTAAGGGCTTTGGTGCATGGAATACCGAGAATATTTTAAACTGTACGTTGAGACTTTGTCAGAGACTAAAGAGGCCAGTGCACGGCTATTTGAACGTAGCTATGCAAAAAGGAAGCAACCTTAAATCCACTGCAAGTGTGATATTACAAATCAAAGTCAACTGTGCGTGTAAAAATATTAGATAAACCATTATTTTTGTAGGCTCCTTTTTAAATACTACAATTTAAGGCCATGCTCTCATATGTCTACTGTTTTTGAGACAGGTATGTTTTTAAACTTAAACTAGAGAAGATATAAAAAATCAGTTTGTGAGTTTTGTTACAAATAGTATTTGTCATGACAGCGAATTTTTATAAGACAAGAAATCGTACGGTTTCGACTAAAAATTCAACTAACCATAATTTCGTTAACTGTATAATTAGCTTAACCATAGTTTTAACTGCATTGGAAAAATCTGCGAACATGAAGAAGACAATTTTAAACCAAACTGCCAAACAGATTTTTGGTATCTGCTATCGTTTATGAGTAAAAAAAAAAATAATATCACAAAAAAGTAGACACAGGATAGCATAGCCTTAAAGCATGTTCTTTTTCCAGGACAAACTTTGGACCTTCTCCGTATACCTATTTGGAATGAGTATCTCCAAACAAATTACTTTGCGATTTTGGTTCTTTATGCGTAACAACGACCATTTAATGAAAGCAGTCCGATAATAGAGTAGAGCTGCACGCAACATTGATTAATATACTTCTTTTAGTACAGTGACATTAAAACCATTTACAATTTAATGTGATTTTTTCACTTCTTTTCTGTCATAGTTCGTCACTTGTTGACTCCTGCCTAAACATATAATCGAGGGCCACCTGTACATCCACTACTTACATCAGTGTGTCTTCTCAGTCTATATTGGAATTATAGGTATTTTGCTCATTAGTGGTTTATTAGAAATATTTATTTAAAATATGTTATTATACATGTCTAAAAAAGGCATCACCTTGCGAAATTTCATCAATCCATAAGCTGTGATCAATAACTACCGTGTAAATAGTATTATTTTAAAATAAAAAATAAATGCGTGTCGTTTTGAAGTCACCAGGTGTTGAATATATAAAAGGTTAGGTAAGTTGGCTTCACGTCTCGTCGACAGCGAGATAATTAGAGATGTGATGCACAACTTTACACAATAGCAGGAGCTGGGAGAGGAGTCGGCCATTATATTTGATGAGGAATCATCCTAGCATTTGCCTGGAACTATTTTGGAAAACAATGGAAAATAGAAATCAAGATGGCCGGAGCCGCGAATCGATCTCTGATCCTCCTGAATAAGGGTCCAACGTGCTACTGTTGCCTCCACCTCACTCGTTTATTGGATATATAAAAACTGGCTACTAAAGTTGAAGGCGTAGCTGTCAAAGAGCTGTAAATAACACATTTAGTACTTTTCACGATAATAATGTTTTCATTTATAAATGGAACATTGAACACGATGGGTTAAAACCCCACCTAAAAGCATAATGGTTCTGAACTCTCTCGCTTGGAAGAAAATGCTCGTCCAGAGATTGCAGATTCATCGGGCTTGTCGGTGGTTACTTTTTCTGCTCCGGCGCATTTTAGTATGCATGACTTGTTCGTCTGGCGAGAGGGAATATCACCTTTCAGCGAGGCTTTTGTTTTGTCCAACCAGACGAAGGTTAATAGGGAAAGACGACAATAAGGTAGCTTTCCTTCTTATTCATCGACTTTTCAATACTCGCTGTACACTGGATTTTTTTCTTTGGACGGAATTTATAAAAGGCTGTAAGTTTTACTGTGGCAGCATGGAGGTATTTTGCGTGTTCGAGAGGTTGGAAGAGCGGAAAAGTTAATGGTGAGACAATCACCGAATTCTATAGGTCTATAGTAGCTCCTAGGCTACAGACAATACCGTGAACATGAAAATGTTTACTTTTCAAATGCGTCTACAGACATTAAGTGATGACACCATAATTTTTTTTATGTCAGAAGTGTGAAAACTTTTCTTGATTGACTCCCGGCATATTTAGTATTCTGTTCTGTAACTATGGTAATTAAGCGCGATCACGACATTCAGTTAACGGAGACTATTCAAATGTATGTCATTAATTTTTTTTTTAGGGCGGGAGAAGCACTTTTGTAACGATATAAGAACATGGCACCTTTCTATAAACACTTCACTTATAACAATAAAATCACAATTTATACCACTTAACGTAATTACAAGTAACATCTTACTAGTGCATAAATAATATTGCAGCGTAAAACACGAGCAAATTCTGTTATTTTAATACATTTCCTCTGTAGACACTAATAATAATAATAACATATACACATACTTTGTTAAATTATTTTAGTAAATATGCAGGTCATCCTGGGAACAAACGCTAATAAGGACTCCACGTGAATCCTGGGCTAAATTGGAGGCGAAAATGTAACGTGGAAAATGTTGTACGATGACATTTTATATACACAACGTAGCATTGTAGCACTGTAGATATTCCCTTCTTGCGCTCCACAGATATCTTACTACTACTGTTATGATCTACATGTTATGTGTGCAGGTTCATATTCCGAGTAGGCCAAAAATGTTTCTACGTCTATTTGACGCAAAATATATAACGCACCTGAGATTTTTAAATGTGATGCTGCAATGAGAGTTTACAATTAGAATTTATTGGTTTATGGACATACACCATTGCTCATATTTGGCTGATCAAACTTGTGTTGAATGACAAAGTACATAAAAGAACAAAAAAAAAAAAAACAGACACAAAACACACACAAAAAATAGAGAAGAAAAAGCAATCCTAGAGGAATGAATTCTATCGTTTTTTTATATTAGACAAAGAATTCTGAGGGTAGAATTAAGTCGAATATCGATACAACAGCCAGACGCAAAAGACAGACACAAATAGAACCAGATTTCCAAAATGAAAAAAAAAAAAAAAAAAAAAAAAAAAAAAAAAAAAAAAAAAAAAAAAAAAAAAAAAAAAAAAAAAAACATGCGAGTAGACAAAAAACAGTGAACAGTGGACAACAAGAAAGGACAAGGGACAACACAACACAAGTTAAAAACAACGAATAATGCGAGTTTTTTTTTCGCCTCGCATATTTTCGTCTCGAATTTAGTCCAGGATTCGCGTGGTGTGTTTATTATGCGTATATTTTAGGACAGCCCGTAGATCCGGTATTGTTTAAAAATTTCTACCGAAATTCGATGTTGATATCCCCACATAGTATTTTCAAGATAGTTATACACTGTCCGTAAGGGAGGAAAAATGGCCAAGGTCAATTTTTTATCCCGCAACCTTGTATTAATCATTTATAAAGTGATACATTCCACTTCTTTCTACTCGCATATATAAACGCACATATACTACACACACAACAATCTACATGAGCACATCCTCACATCACATGTATAAATACCTTAAATACAAAATAATCTTCGGTATTCAAAACAATGAGCTATTAAGTATCTGGAAAATATTGTTAAATTTATATTTTCAAACTAAATAGGCCTCATAACACTTCGAAGAATACGCTTGTTTGTGGCTCAGGCAATGTTTCGGTAAAAATTTCTCTGTTTTTTTTGAAGAAATTAAAAAACATTATAATAATTAAAATTCACTTCGTGTTCCCGCTTTCGGGCAGGGCCACATCGTGTGTATGAGAGAAGACCGGGGCACAGACTAAATAGTAATACAGACGTGAAATGACGTGGCGGCTCGTTTGATATAGGCGAACTTGGCCGCTTATTGGCTGCCCGAGGTTGTAGACTCCAGCCCCGTGTCTGTTTGGCTCCTGCATGTTACTACAGGTTTCCTATTGGCCTGGCTGCCGACTAGCAGAGCAGCTGCCTCACGCTGATTGGCAGTAGGTGTT